>CABHPH010158755.1:0-84040 GCA_902168325.1 Peromyscus nudipes
GAAAGTTTTGAACAAGGGAGATAGATCTGTCTCCTTTATTCATCTGTCATGTGGCAACATAGGCAGGGGAGAGATGCCCTCCCCCACCCATATCCTGTGCCCATCAATGCCTGATGCAGGCAGGAGAGGTGGGCCTGAGGTCATAGGGCAGGAGAGTTGTTCCTGCCCCTCATCAGCTATAGCACTTAGGAGAGAGGCCCCTGAACCATACTTGGGCAACACAGTAGAGCTGTCCCTGAAGGTGTAGGAGTGGAAGAACCAAGGATGTGAAAGCAGGGAAAACAGTCTCCGGTTCTTAACCATCCCGGCAGTGTAGGTTACACTTGTGGTATGGGTCTCAAGTTAAACCAGATAATTGGTTGGCCAGCCCTGCAAATTCTGTATCACCATGGCCTGAGCACATCTTTCAAGGTAGGAGAGATTGTAGGGTGGAGGTTTTGAGTCAGGGTTGTTGTCCAGGTTTCTCTGTTGGTAGACTACTGAGTACCTTTCCATCCTGAAGATACTAGATCATGGGGGGTAAAGGCTCCATGCAGGCACCAGCTCAACCTCTCTACATTCAATGAGATGTATGGATATTGTCCTCTGCAAAGAGGCTCTGGCTGTCAATTTTTGGAGAGCAACCCCTCTGTGCTAGCATCATCCTGTGTTGTTTGAGGATCTCCATGGGAGCCCCTCGGCCAACAATTCGACTGAATGAAACCCTGGCTCACCACTGGAAAGCTTGCCTGACTAGAAAACATGCCCCTTTAAGACTCTTCATCATCCATTACTACAGGTTCTCATTAGGGTCACCCTTATATGTTATAGGAAGTTTCCATCCCCAACTTCCCCCCACCAAATTCCAGCTGTCTCTCCCCTTACTCTCTCCCTCCATCCTCCCCACCTGATACTTCTTGCTCCTGTCTCCACCCTTCTTGTCAACACACAGAATCTATTTTATTTCCTCTTCCCAGAGAGATCCAATAGCCATTCTTTTTATGTAACCTCTCTGGGTCTGCAGACTATAGTTGATTATCACTTATTAAATAGCTAATATCCACTTATAAGTAAGTACATATAATGTTTGTCTTTCTGGGTCTGAGTTTCCTCACTCAAGATGTTTTTTCTAGCTCCATTTATTTTCCTGCAAATTTCATGATGTCTTTTTTTTTTAACAACTGAATAATACTCCATTATGCAAATGTACCAGGTTTTATTTAGGCATTCTTCACTTGTGGGATATATAGGTTGTTTGCAGTTTCTTTCTCTTATGAATAAAGCTGCAGTGAATGTATTTGGCAAGTGTCCTTGTGGAAGCTTTAAGTGTCCTTCAGGTAAATGCCCAAGAGTAGTATAGCTGGGTCTTGAGTTAGATTGATTCCCAATTTTCTAAAGAACAACCATATTGATTTCTATAGTGGCTATACAAGTTTGCACTCCCACCAGGAATGGAAGAGTGTTCACCTTGCACCACATCATTGCCAGCATGAGCTGTCACTTGTGTTATTGATCTTGACCATTCTGACATGTGTAAGAATTGGAGAACCAGGAAGTCTAAATAGATGTCTCAAGTTTACTTATAGTTTCCATAGTTAAAAAGAGCATATGAGGACATATACTCTAAATTTCCTTTTTCTGCTTGTGGTCTAAATGACATCATTCTAATTATAATATCAGGTAGTTCCTTGACTTATCACTATTCTGCAAAACTATTTATGGATAACACATAGTAACCTACAAGATTAGAGATGATTATCAACCAGTCACAATGAAGCACTTTATTCCCACATGGCCCATGTCTCCCATCCTCTGGATCCTTGCCTGTACAGAAACTAAAGTTTCCTATCTCTAAAGTAAATACATTCTAAATATTGTTGGTTTTAAAATCATATTCAAGAATAAAATTAGAGTACTTTAAAATATATATTAATAGCATAGCATCTTTATGTAGCTTTAGTACTAAATGGCAATATAAAATTATTATCTAATTTTATTTACTACTACAGTTGACATCTCATCTTTGTTTTAATAATTGTTTGAAATTCAATGAGAAAAAAGTTAATGTTGCTGGGCGGTGGTGGCCTTTAATCCAAGCACTCGGGAGTCAGAGCCAGGCGGATCTCTGTGAGTTTGAGGCCAGCCTGGGCTACCAAGTGAGTTCCAGGAAAGGCGCAAAGCTACACAGAGAAACCGTGTCTCGAAAAACCAAAAAAAAAAAAGTTAATATTTTCTAGAACTGTAGGAACTTAACACTTCAAATATAGCTAGCTGAATAACCAGAGCAATGCTTAAGATTAAAACAAATAATATAATTTTATATCATCACAAATAATCAATTTAATAATGAAAGACATGTTGTCCAAAATTTCTCCAGTCCTGCCAGACCCTCGCAGTCCTGTGGCCCGCCTATAAAACTGTCACTCAGAAGCTTATATTAATTATAACTGCTTGGCCATTAGCTCAAGCTTATTACTGACTAGCTTTTACACTTAAATTAACCCATAATTCTTATTTATATTTAGCCACATGGCTTGATACCTTTTCTCAGTTCTGTATTGATATTTAGCTTCCTCTGTGTCTGGCTGGTGACTTCTGACTCAACCCTTCCACTTCCCAGAATTTGCCTCATCTCTCATACCACCTCTACTTCCTACCTGGCTACTGGTCAATCAATGTTTTACTTATCAACCAATCAGAGCAACAAATATTCACAGCATATAAAACAACATCTCACAGCACTTCCCCTTTTCTGTCTAATCAAAAAGGAAGGTTTTAACTTTGACATAGTAAAATTACATATAATAGAACAATTATCAAGCAAGAATTACAGTTAAAATATCTAGTCATTATATTTGGCAAAATTAAAAAAAATCATCTATCCTATATTTGTAAGTCTAAAGTTTCATATCTAATTTATGTTTTATCATAACCAATGAAAATTATAACTATCTAGTCTTCAACTACTTCAAATACCCCAAAAGAATATATTACCTAAGTAAATAGGAAATACATTGTAAGCAACTTCTTAAATTCTGGAAATGACAGATACAGCTGCCTTCTTGGACAGTCATCCAAAGTTCCTCTGCAACATTGGGGCATCCATTTTCAGCCTAAATGACTAGAGTTTTTAGTCACTTTTTCCTGTGTCCTGTAGAGTATCTGGCATTTTCTTCTGCAAAGCAGGAACCTAAATGGCCATCTCACCTTGCAAAGTTCAGTGGTCACTTTTCCATGGGTCTTGCATGTCCAGTCGGTATAACATCTTCTCAAGGAGTCCAAGCAAGAGCAGCTTCTTGCTCAAATGGCTATTTTTGCCAAGAAGAAGATAAACTCCATATGGAGTGTCTTTGATGCCCATCTTCCTCTTTGAAATAAATTAGTGCTGCCAGGAGCAGACTTGTCTCACTGTCCAGAAAGTCTAAGTTTTTAGAACATTTTAAATGCAATATTCTGTAGGTCTTTGAAGTATTTGAATATCACTTATCTAATTGAAATATATCTATGTATATCTAGAAAACTAACATGACTATAAGTTTGATTATCATAGATGATTTATTATTAATCTGTATTTCTTAATTATCCATTACAATTTCAAATGAGCTGTACAAACATAATACCTTAAACAAGAGTAGAAATACATATATAGTATAACAAATTAACTTTAAATTTGTATCAATAAACTAAAATCTATAGCAATGTAAAACATTTCAAATAAGTTGTTACTCTTTAAAAGTAGGTTCAATAATCTACCCTTTTATCCTATCATAGCTATATCTTATCCTCCTTTTTTCTTTAGAAGGCTATTGACTATGACCAATAACAATTTGTAACCAATATCTAAACAGAGACAAATATCCATAATCCAGTTTTTGGGAATGTGGGCATAGTTTTCTATTTCCTGCTGATTGTAGGAGCTGGTAGTCTTATGGAGATCCTGAGAAAATTTGAGATAATGGTCAAGTCCTGGGAAAACCAACTATAACCTTTGTTGGCAGGTACTATTTGTTAAGGTTCAAGAGGTCTAGCTTGATCAAATATGATCCATCTTAACCTGGAACAAATCTATAGCCTCTTGCTTCGTGTGGAAAGAAAAGCAGAGCCCCCTTTCCAAAGCAACATATCCTTAGATTCAAATTTGAAGTCAAAATACCTACTATATACACAGATGATAGATAGATAGATAGATTGATTGATTGATTTAACTCAGCAGCCTTTACAATCAGATGTCTTTCTGCAGTTAAAAATCAAAAACAACAAAACAATCTTGATTCTCTATGTAATATTCATCATTACATGGCTTATTTTTTATATTACCTTTACTGTCTTTTTAAAGATTTTACTTTTTAAAACTATGTCTTTATATAATTGTCTATATTGATTTTCTTCTCTCTTCCAAGTCTACATACATTTTTACACATAATGTAAACCATTTAGAGTTTTATTCTATCTGAATCTGACTTATAGTGAATCTATAATCCTTCTCTGGCCTGGAGAGATTTTAAACTGTTAAGCTGCTTGTTTAGGACTGAAGCAGCAGCCTTGGCTGCTGACTCTGCCCACCTCATCTTTTCAACATGGCAGAGGTAATTCACTGCCAGCTGTGGAAGCCATGCTCTCTGCTGACTCTGGGAGGCAGTGTATCCATGCCTCCATCAAGCAGCATGTAGCCCAAAAACCTCTTTTTTTTGTACTAGTGAAAGATAAATCCACCCCAAAGCATACTGTGCAGCTTGGAGATGCCTCTGTGTACCAAAGCAGGAATCCACCAAGCTGTAGGTCAAGCCCACATGCTGCAAACCCACCATAGTGTGGCTCAAGCACCCAGGACACAGTTGGCCTGAGAGACACACTAGAAAACTGGTTTTTGCTGCAGTTTAGAATCTTTTTTAAAGTTCTCTCAAGTTTTAGGTAGAAACTCTTGTCACCATGTCTGGGAATCATTGTAGACAAATTGCTGAAGGTCTTATTAAATAAAAACCTGGAGTCAGATATAGGGGTAAAAACCTGAGAGATTAGGGAAATAAGAAAAGCCACAAGCTAACCTCACCTCACTGACACCTCAGCCTCCAAAGAGACCTACTTCCTATATACTCATGCCTATATGCCTTTCTGTTCTGCTTCCTCATTTGCTCTCTCAGCTCAGCTAAATCTCTTCCTCTTCCTGTCCAGCTCTGTTAATTCCTGTCTGTCTGTGCAGACCTCCAGACCTCTGTGGTTATTGCTGGGATTAAAGGTATGTGTCACCACACTTGACTCTGTTCCCAGTGTCACTTTGAAATCACAGAGATCCAGACAGATCCCTGCCTCACAAGTGATAGGATTAAAGGCATGTGCTACCATTGCCTGACTTCTATGTTTACTTATAGTGGCTGACTTTTCCTGTGATCCTCAGATAAATTTTATTGGAGGACACAGTATATTAGGGGATACAATACATCACCACATTTCCCCTTTTTGTCTAAAATAAAAAAATAACTAATATAAGAAAAACTATATGCAATAAGTATAATAACTATATACAATATATGCAAGCAATAAATACATCAACAATGTCTAGTCCATTTGCATTTGACAAATTCAGTAACAATATACCATTATCTATCCTATCTTGGTGAGTTCTAAATGTACTCAATTCACATTCTTTTTTTTTTTTTTTTTTTTTTGGTTTTTTTCGAGAAAGGGTTTCTCTGTGTAGCTTTTCACCTTTCCTGGAACTCACTCTGTAGTCCAGGCTGGCCTCAAACTCACAAAAATCTACCTGCCTCTGCCTCCCAAGTGCTTGGATTAAAAGCACGCACTACTGCCGCCCAGCCCCAATTCACTTTGTATCCTATATTATCAACAGAATAATAATTTCTCTCTTATATTATCAACAGAAAACTGTCTTATGATGTCTTTCAAGTTTATACACTTTACACATCTTAGTGAGTTTCTTTTCTGAAATTGTTAACAAGGAAAACTGTAACTACAACTATCTAATCTTCAACTCCCTCAGAGACCTGAGGAGGAAATAATATTACCTAGTAAAACAGGAAGTGCAAACAAGCGACTTCCAGAAAATGTGAGTTATAACAGAAACAGTCAGCTTCCTGGACAGTCACCTGAGGTTGGGCACCATTTGTAGTCGGAAATTTCTCAGGTCCCACCAGGCCCCCGCAGTCCTGTGGCACACTTATAAAACTCAGAAGCTTATATTAGTTATAACTGCTTGGCCATTAGGTCAGGCTTATTACTGACTAGATCTTACACTTAAATTAACGAATAATTCTTATTTATGTTTAGCCATGTGTTTTGATACCTTTTCTCAGTTCTGTCTCGACGTCTTGCTTCTTCTGTGTCTGGCTGGTGACTCCTGACTCAGCCTTCCTCTTCCCAGAATTCTCCTTGTCTGCTCACCCCACCTATACTTCCTGCCTGGTTACTGGCAAATCAGCGTTTTGGTTTCTTTTCTTTTTTTTTTTTTTTTAATCAACCAATTAGAGCAACACATATTCACAGCATGCATAATGATATCCCACAGCAAAAACATCCTTCCATTATGTCTTTGCTGTGGGATATCATTTGTTTAACCTCGTCTAATAAACTTGTAGTTAACAGTTTCTAGGACACCTGGGACACATAGTTTGAAAGCTGAAATCACAACTCCCATTTCAATTGCTCCTCTCCTCCACAGTCTTGTTTGCAAAGCCAGGTGTCTAAGGCTTTGTACTGATCTGAGATACTTTCTCTCCAGCTCAAGGAGGGTCCATCATATTGCCACAGAATTTTAAACAGCTTGTTATATCAAGTATTATGGACACCTTGAAGGAAAACCTTTTAAATGGTAACCATGCTGAGCACAAATTGTGGACTTAAGTGGCTCTTAGAAGCAATAAGAGAATAATGAATATGTTGAGTATAGAAACATGATATCCTAAGTAGTAGAAAAGCAAGATGTTTATTTATTTCTATTGTAGCAGTTCATATTGTTTTTATTTTAAGTTTTTAAAAATAGCTAGATTGTGAAAGTTTAATGCTTAAAATAAGGTAATATAGTTAAATATGTAGGAGCTGTAGAAGGAAAATAATATAATCGAATTTATTTTATAAAATATTAAATAAAAGTAAAATTTAAAGAAGCCCTTAAAATACATATAGTTTTGATTAACTACATATCATTTTTGGAATTTTGAAATTTTTCCTAAAATGCTAAATTATATAATCTAAAGTGATGTGGGTATAAATATTTTCTTTTTTTATGTTACTGGTTTGATGAGAAACGTCTTTCATAGCAGAAAAGATCCACAGTTTTGATGTCTCAAGAAACAAAGGATTTCTTTGTTGATGATGAATTTTCTATTTTTCCCATTGTTTGGAAAATTTACAGTTGCATTTATTGTGTGGATTTGTTTTTCCAAAACATGGTTTTGATATTTCTGTGCAGGAGCATCTTATAGACTATGTTGTGAGCTCAAATCTGAGATGCATGACTTTAGGTTAAACATACAGATATCAGCCTTGCCAGTATCTCTATGGTTGGTACTGGGATTAAAGGCAAGTGTCACCACACTTGGCTCTGTTCCCTCGTGTGGTCTTGAACACACAGAGATCCTGTCTGCTAAGTAATAGGATTAAGGGCATGTGCTACCACTACTTGACTTCTTTGTTTACTTATAATGGCTTTCTTTTTCCTCTAATACTCCAGGAAAGCTTTATTTATCAAAACACAAATAAAATATCACTACACGTGTCCTTGAATGTTAGAAACTCAGAGAAATGCAGCCCATAGAGAATGTTGGGAAGTCAGAGAATAAAACTTAAACTATGATCAAATAAATGTATATTGCATGACTGCCAAGTATCCCCATGGAGTTGTCCTATTAGATACTGTTTTTTATTTCATCTCCAGGTTAAACTGATTGTATTAGAATGGCATTTTCTCTAAGTTCTCTTCTCTTTCAATGAACTGTTCTATCAAAGGAAAAACCATTTTGAGGTTTACTTCTTGCTTTTTCTCCTTTTGTTTCAAGTATGTAGAATGCTAGTCTTTGTGATGTTAGTGGTGCCACATTAGCATACTTGTATGAGACCCTGCAAGACATGAGAGGAGATTTGGGAATATCAAATGATACCAAGGATGCTTAATTGTTTCCCACTAAAGAGATTCTGGTTTGCACAATATGGAAAGGAAACAGGGACTCTTGCCCTATGGATTTGATGAGCAGTAGTAATTTGCAAGGGTTAGAGGAGTCACTTGTTACTTGGGAAGAAGCTGCTGGCCAGGCTAGTTTCAGGCATTAGCATATGTATGTAACCAGGAGGACAGATACCTTAGTTCTTTCTCTGTAGTCTTCCTTGGTTACTTTGTGACACAGAGATCTGACAGATAAGTAGTAGATCTCTTGCCCTGGGCAAAAGAAGGATATACCACCCAGATTAGAAGCCCATGGTACCCTGTCAGATGTCACTATGCATTCCTGCTTAGTCTATTCTGAGATTAGTTGATGACATAACCCTAACATCTGGATACCTCATTGCATCAGATCAGACATGTCTCAGTATGGCAAAGAGCAGTATAAACCCAGGTTCTTTCATGAAGAAATATTTGACTCATCTCTTTAAAATCAAATGCTCATAGACGGCTCTTTCCTATGAATCGAGACACCATGTGGAAAGATAGGAAAGATCATAAATACTGTTATGTATTCCATGTGCATTCTTTAATCCTAAATAAAAAGAATTACTATATCAAAATGATTTTTAATCCTAGGTTATGACTGGATTTGCTCTAATTTTTTCTTCCAGGAATCATGGTAGTGGTTTCCTCAATAGGCTGATCACATCTATTAAAGTTAATAAAGTATCTAATACATTTTCCCATCAGAATTTTAGTGTGAATAACGCTGCAATGATGCTGCTCATGAATCATAATATATTAACTAAACTTTAAGCAGATGAAGAAATACAGCTATGGAAAGGAATCTAGTGTAAGCTAATCAGACAGGGAAAGACATAGATTTTTCCAAAGGGATAGTGACTTCTGAATATCCCTGAATAGTATCCACACCACTAGAGTTTTCCAACTGTGGGTCACCAAGACATAGTGCTAAGACAGGCAGGGCACTGAGGCTTCATTATGCATCTCAGAAGCATCCTAGGTCAAGTTCCAGGTAACTCCTAAGAACTAACACAACAACTTTGGAGGCCTATTTGTTCACATTCTAAGCAGGCAGACACTCAGAACATTGTGGGATAGAAGAGAGTCATAGATGCCTAGACCTGAGATGGGCACTGGCCTATTGGTGTAGTGAATGGTCTATAGTAGGGGATATATCTTTCATTATCTATTGATTCAGCTCTTGTGGTTTGCTATTCCAAAAACCCCTTCCTTAGCTTATATTTTGGGGTTTTCTAGAAGCCTTCCTGATTATACCATAAAAGATAGGCAGCTGTGAAAAAATTAAAAATAAAATGAATAAAATTGAACAGGACAAGCATTTAAATTCTAATGAATAAAAGAGTTCTTCCATTGTAGTGGGTAGCCATTCCAGCTTTGGTCTGGAAGTTCCAACCCCCATTAAGGCTTCCGTAACTATCATGCCTACAAGGCGGGGCCAAGGGAGAGACCTGAAGACCTGAGATCAGGACGCCCGGCGCTCTCTTGTTTGGCTGGACCTGGACGCGAGAGGAGACCGAGGAGAGTTCTCCAGAGAATACCGCCGACTGCGCTGTGTCTTTTTCAGAACCCGCCACCTACCTATCCCTTCATTTGTAAGTTACCCACGAAATAAATCTCCTTTTAACTACGTGGAGTGGCCTTAGTAATTTCACCAATATTGCATGTCTCTGAATTTCTGCTTCAGTCCCAGCATTTTTCACATTAATATTGGAAGAAACTTGCTTTGCAGCACTGCATCTGTTAGGCCTTATTTTAAAAATAGAAGGGATTTAAAAAAGAAGAAACTGTTTTAAAATTAGTTACTCCTACAGATCATATTCTTCATTTTATAAAAAGTATTTGTTACGGCAATGCCCCTAAAGGAAATGATGGCCTTGTGGAATGCATCTTGTTTCAGGGTCAAAATTAACTGGATCATATAAGACAAAGGAGAACACATTGTTAGAATGTATGTGAAATTATGAATTCAAGTATTATCTGCCCCATCTCTTTTTGCATGATTTCTCTTTGAATTACTTGTTTTCCTTTCTTTTTATTTTCTTCCTTTCTTTTTCTGCACTTTTCTCTCTCTCTATCTGTCTCTCTCTTTCTTTCTCTCTCTCTGTTTTTGAATTTACTGCTTATAGACTTAGAAATAATATGTTGTATCAAAAGTCACTTTCTCATAGGAAATTAGGTATTTAGGGGATACAATCACATTATGTCCCTATTGTAATCCCTATAAGTCTTTCAAATTTGAAAGCTTATATTTTAAAAGCATTATTACACAGTTGAATAGTTTAATTCCATAGATTTTTTTTAAATTGATAGTCTGAATTAGACTCACAATGCGATAATCTCCTGATATTGAGTAGGAATATTCCTTAGCTCCAGAGATGATCACAGATTTTTGTGGATGTCATTGGCATACATGCCTAAGCCTAAAACATTGTGCTGTACTCCTCAAAGCTACATGTCAGTACACCATTTGAATCCTTTATCACACATAGTCCCAAAAATCATGACCCCAAAGAGGGGTGGACCAGATTATAGGTATGTCTTCCCACCTCTAGATCCAAATTGAAGACCTCTGTCTTCCTGCCTCAAGAGCTGGATCAAAAGTGTATGTCTTCTTAGGTCAAATTACCTCAAAGTCTGGACTAGAACAGGATTCACTCACTTCAAAGAAAGAAAAAAAAAATCTCTCCTAGGTGTATCCTCTATTCTGGATGGTAGTTCATTCCAGATGTAGTTAAGTTGACAACCAGAAAAATCCAACACATGTTAAGTTTTTGAGTCTTCATATCTGCTGCTTTCTTGCATTATTTTGGGGTTATTTGATCATCTACTGGCATTGTGCAGCACATATTTTCCATTTCCAAAACTAAGTTTCATCCCTGGACAATACCTATGTATACTTTTTTTTTTTTACGGAGCACATTGATAACAAAGTTAAGTTTTCAAAACTCAGATCATCCTAAGGCTATACTTGAAAATTTTAAATGATATATTTAATAATTCTTGACCATTTTAAACAACTTTTTTTTACACTGAAATGAATTATTACTTTAGCTTCAATTGGCATTAGGTTTACTTAAACTAATTTCTGCTGTGGGATGTTCTGTATGCTATGAAAATGTGTTGCTATGATTGATTGATAAATAAAATGCTGATTGGCCAGTAGCCAGGCAGGAAGTATAGGAGAGGAAGGATAAGCAGAAAGGAAAATTCTGGGAGGTGGAAGGCTGAGGCAGGGAGATGCTGCCAGCCGCCTGATGAGAAGCAACATGTAAAGATACCGGTAAGCCATGAGCCACGTGGCAACTTACAGATTAATAGAAATGGGTTAATTTAAGATATAAGAACAGCTAGCAAGAAGCCTGAGCCATTAGGCCACACAGTCTGTAAATAATATGAGTCTCTGTGTGCTTGCTTGGGTCTGAGGGCCGCAGGAGCCGGACAGGGACAGGATAACTTCAGCCACAAATTTCTGTATTTTCTTTCTTTTTTTTATTTTATAATTTAGTTTAATTTTACATATCAGCCACAGATTCCCTTGTTCTCCCCCCTCCTGCCCCCCTCCCCTTCCCCCCAGTCCACCCCCCATTCCCACCTCCTCCAGGGCAAAGCCTCCCCCGAGGACTGAGATCAACCTGATAGACTCAGTCCAGGCAAGGCCAGTCCCCTCCTCCCAGGCCGAGCGACCCTGCATAAGCCCCAGGTTCCAAACAGCCAACTCATGCACTGAGCACAGGACCCGGTCCCACTGCCTGGATGCCTCCCAAACAGATCAAGCCAATCAACTGTCTCACCCATTCAGAGGGCCTGATCCAGTTGGGGGCCCCTCAGCCATTGGTTCACAGTTCATGTGTTTCCATTCGTTTGGCTATTTGTCCCTGTGCTTTATCCAACTTTGGTCTCAACAAAGATTGGCTAAAAGAATTTAACTTTAAGAAATAAGTAAGTCCACAACTTCCTTACACAAGCTAATTGGAATCTAACTACAAAAAAAAATGTTTCATTTAGAAGATGTATTAAAGTTACTCAGTTGTTTTTATGAAGCTTCTACAGTATGTTCATCTCAATGATAAGAGATACTGTCTTTATAATCTGTCTTAATACTTCCTTGTCAATAACACAGCCTTGCTAAAGTTAATTCAGTCTTCCAATCTTGGATATTCATATACATGTCTATATTCAATCTAATTAATGACTTATTTCCTCAAATATTTGATATTATAACATAATCAGAGTAAGCATGTAACTATTTCCCATACTGAAACCTGCTATTTTATCTTAATGAAGTATATTTAGCTATGCAGAAACTTTTCATTTTCATTAGGTCCAATTTTAATTATTGGTAATGTTGCCTGCGCTAATGATTTTCTGTTAGTAATGTCTTTTTCTGTGCCAATGCATCCAAGGCTATATCCCCACTTTCTCTTCTATCAGGTCCAGTTTATCTGGTTTTATGTTGAGGTCTTTGATCCATTTGGAACTTATTTTTGTGAAGGATGATAGGTATGAATCAGTTTGGATTCTTCTACATGCAATTATCCAGTTTGACCAGCAGCATTTGTTGAAGATGCTATGTTTATTCCAGTGTGAATATCTGTCTTCTTTATCAAAAATCAGGTGTCCATAACTGTGTTGATTTATGTCTGGGTCTTCAATTTGATTCAGTTGACTATGGTGTCTGCTTTTGTGCCAATACCATGCTGTTTTTATTACTAAAGTTTTGTACTACAACTTGAAAGCAGGAATGGTGATGCCTCTAGCAGTTTTTGTATTATTCAGAATTGTTTTAGCTATCGTCTTTTTGTCATTGGTGTTTTGGACTTTTTGTTTTTCTTTTATTTCATCTCTCTCTCTCTCTCTCTCTCTCTCTGTGTGTGTGTGTGTGTGTGTGTGTGTGTGTGTGTGTGTTTCAATATGAAGTGGAAAATTGTCATTTCAATATCTTTGAAGAATTGTGTTGGGATTTTGATGAAGATTGCATTGAATCTGTAGATTCTTTTTCGTTCGATGGCCATTTTCATTGTGTTAAATCTGACCAATCCACGAGAATGGAAGATCTTTCCATCTTCTGATAGCTTCTTAAATTTCTTTCTTAAATAAACTTTCTTGAAGCTTCTACCATGAAAGTCTTCACTTGCTTGGTTAGAGTTACCCTAAGACACTTTATTTTATTTGAGGCTTTTGTGTAAGGTGTGATTTCCCTGATTTCTTTCTCAGTCCATTCGTCATTTTTTTATAGAATGTCTCCTTGCTTTTGTGAGTTAATTTTGTATCTAGCTACTATGTTTAAGGTGTTTATTAGCTGTAGAAGTTTACTTGTGCAATTTTCAGGGTTAGTCATATATACTAACCTATCATCTGCAAATAGAGATAGTCTGTCTTCTTCCTTTCATTTTGTAGCTCTTGATATCCTGCTTTCTTGTCTATAGTGGGCTGTGTGTTTGCAGATAGTGCCTCTGACCTGGGGGATAGAAGCAAATCTGAAATTTTATTCCCTTCTGGTGAAATTTTTTTCTCTATAACATCCTTCTGCTGTATGTGAACAGGTATACTACCATAGAGCCAAAGGAATGGGCTTGGTGGCTATGGAATAAATCCTTTGTAACTGAGAATAAATACAAAGGTTACCCTTTCACAATAAAGAAAAGTTAATTAAAAAAGCAAAATAAATCTTTTGTTACTATAATTACTTACCCAACTTTAATAAAGGAGAAGGTGAATTTAACTAAGCATGATTTGATTACATTCACATAGAGCACATATTATTATTTTTTTACACTTTGTGTGCCACTAGTGACTTTAAAATACAGATTACCTTCCTATTATAATTTTGACTGCTTTTCATCACTTCTTGGACAGACCCTGAATATCCATATCTCATTAAAAATCAGTACCTTCAGGCACTAGCTATATGAACCAAATATCAGTAAACTCTAAACCTTGATACTACATCACTGAGAAAGTAGAGTTTCTCAAAAGAATATATATGACTCTGATTTGAACCTTTTATCATATTCTCAGTGTAATAAAGAAAATGCATGCATGTTCTTCTGATATTCAAACACTGAATAATGAACCTCATGGTGTCTACTTCATGGCTAAACCTTATTTGATGTTAAATAAAGTCACCTGATAAGGCTTTGCATAATGGAACCCAAAGTCTTTTCAAATAAACAATACATCTGTAGAGTATATCTGCATTCATATAACAGACATTTGAAGTGGGGTAATAAATTCGAGAAAATGAATATTCTCTCAATAATGGAATTTTAAAAATTGTACTTCAGCTACAAAGATATTGGAGTCTCACTGAGATAGTAAGTCCCTATCCATGTACAACCCTTGCCATGCCATGTATAATGTCATTTTTGGGAGAACATATGCCTGCAGAGAAACATTTATACATTCCAATATATTCAATGTAAGGATAAAGCCAAAATATGAGTGCTACTGTACTACAGGTTTAGAGGTGATGCTGATCAAATGATGTTATGTAAGTGTTTATGGTGTTGATTATTGCTTGTTCCTTTATTTTTCAGAACTTTTTTTAAGTTATCTAGTTTTGGTTGAATGTCTCAATGTCTAAGATATTGTAATACTCTTGCAGAGATCCAGAGTTAAGCTCACCCACCCACTTCAGACAGTTCATAACCACCTGTATAACCCCAGCTCCAGAGGTCCCGACAAAATCTCCTTGCCTCCAAGGATACTGCACTCTCATGTACATACTCCCCAATACAAACATATGAATACATAATTGAAAACAAAAAGAGCAAAATCTTCATATTTTACAAAGTCCAAAAATATACATTCAGTCAAATGGAAATTGTAGTCACATCCTTTATTTGATTTTGTATAGATATAATAATGTCTGATATTGCATATATTGAACCTATTTTACTTTAATGAATCCAAAAGTTAGGGCAATATAAAATGAAACAAAGAAAATTTCAAGTTAGAGCTTTTGCAACATGGCCTTCTGTGAATGAACACTTGCATTTGATCTAAAGATTCAAGTCACTTCATATTTACTTTCTTACACAATTTTTATAGCAGATAAAATTTCAATGGAGATCCACTATTATCAGAGTTGGGAAGTCTGAAGTATGCAGATGTAGTCTTTCTGAAGTTTCCAAAGTGATATAGAAATATAGGATATAGATAGGATAGAATAAAAGGGTAGATTATTGAACTTACTTTTAAAGAGCAACAACTTGTTTAAAAACATTTTACATTGCTATGGATTTTAGTCTATTGATACAAATTTAAAGTTAATTTTGTTATACTGTATGTATATTTCTACTCTTCTTTAAGGTATTATGTTTGTGTATCTCATTTAAATTGTAAGAGATAATTAATAAATACAAATTAATAATTAGTCTTCTATGATAGTCAAACTTATAGTCATGTCAAGTTTTCTAGGTATACATAGACATAATTCAATTAGGTAGGTAATCTTCAAACATTTCAAAGACCTACAGAATATGGCATTTAAAATGTTTTAACAACTTAGACTCTCTGGACAGTAAGTCACATCTGCTCTTGGTGGCACCAATTTATTTCAAAAAGATGGGTGTCGAAGACACTCCATATGGAGTTTATCTTCATCTTGCCAAAAATAGCCATTGGGAAAAGAAACTGTTCTTGCCTGGACTGTTGGACAAAATGTTGTATCAGCTGGACATGCAGGACCCACAGGAAGGTGACCACTGAACTTTGCAAGGCAAAATGGTCCTTCAGTTTCCTGCTTCTCAGAAGAAACTGCCAGACATTCTACAGGACACAGAGAAAAGTGACTGAAAAACTCTAGACCTAAATATGGAGGCCTCAAATTTGCAGAGGAACTTTGGATGATTGTCCAGGCAGACAGCTGTCTCTGTCATTTCTAGAATTTCTGGAAGTTGATAACAATGCACTTCCTATTTACTTAGGTAATGTTATATCCTTCTGTGGTTTCTGATCTAATTGAAGACCAGATAGATATAATTATAGTTTTCCTCACTATAATAAAAGATAAATTAGATATGAAACCTTAGACTCACAAATATAGAATTGATGATAGTATATTTTCTTTAATTTTCCAAATATAAATAGACTACATATTATCACTGTCATTCTTGCTTGATAACTGTTTTGTTATATATAATTTTGCTATGTTAAAGTAAACCTTTCCTTTTTAATTAAATAGAAAAGGGGACATGCTGTGGAATAATGCTTTTGTACACTGGTTTAATAAAGCGCTGATTGGTCAGTAGTGAGGCAGGAACTATAGTCAGGATAAGCAGACAAGTAGAATTCTGGGAAGAGGAAGGGTGAGTCAGGAGACTCCAGTCTGCCAAGTAGGAAGCAGAATGTAATGGCACACAGATTAAGCCATGGAAAATATGGCAACACATAGATTAACAGAAATCAGCTGAATTAATTGTAAGAGCTAGTCAGTAGTAAGCCCGAGCTAATGGCCAAGCAGTTATAATTAATATTAAGCGTCTGTGTGATTATTTTATAAAAGGCTGCAGTGCAGGACTGTGGGTGAGAGATTTGTCCTGACCTCAGGAGGCCAGCCTGGACACAGAAAAACTTCTAGCTACACCAAAGCGTTATTCCAACTTGACTGTTGTGGAATGTTACTTGAAGATGCGTTGCATTTGTTTATTCTGTGGAACATTTGTTTAATGATACGAAGATATATTGCTTTCTTTCATGTTGCATTTGTTTAACTCTGTGAAGCTCTGTTACTGTGCCTGTCAAAAACACATAATTAGTCTAATTAAGAGCTAAATGGCCAATAGATATGCAGAGAAAAGGATAGGCAGGCAAGAGGGCATAGATCATCAAATAGGAGGAGAGAGAAGAGGTTCAGGCAAAAAAAGGAGAGAGGATGCCAGCGGCCAGCCACCCAGCCCCAAAACTTGCCAGGGAGCAAGGAAAGGAAGATATACAGAATGGAGAAAGGTAAAAGCCCAGAGACAAAATGTAGATGGGATAATTTAAGTTAATAAAAGCCGGCTAGAACCAATCTAAGCTAAGGCTGGGCATTCATAAGTCAGAATACACTGTGTATTTATTTGGGAGATGGGTGGCAGATTCCCTAAGAGCAAAAAGTAAAACAACAACCAAGTGCAGTTGTCAGTTTATGGCAATATAGATATTACTGTAAAAGAGCATAGAACTCTGTACACCATGACAACAATGGACAAGACACTGGCACTATGATGACGATACCATCATAGTTCCCTTCTAGAATCTTACCTGCATACATTATAAATGAAATAAATCATGGGACAATTTTGTCTGTTCCATGTGCTCTACCCACCACTCAGCTCAAGGCCGTATTGAAAGTCGCACACATAGAGTTCTGAATGACTGATGACGTAGAGGGAATTAGCTTGCTAGCTTTCAGATGTTGCTGAAGACCTGATGCACCCTTAATTTTCATGACATATTTCAGTCATCTCTCCAAGAAAAGAAAAATAGTTTCCTAATACTGGATAGAAAACTTGCCAAAAGCCTGATTGATAAAGTTTGGTCTCAAATAATTTCTCTAGTCCTTTGAAAAGTGCTGATAGCATGTGTCTGGCAGGGCAGAGACTTTTAGGGAATGGTTCACAGGAACTTCCCACCCCATCTCAGACTCAGGTAAGAGTGTCATGCTTTTATCACCAAGATCTATAATCAAATTATTTCTTGACACACACCACATAGTAAAATGTTAATTTATATCTACCTTCTCTATGGCAAAGAACCAGTGAAAGGAAGCATACTGAAATTAACAATATACTCCATCAAGATGAGAGATATTTGATGCTGTGAAGCCCTCATAGTTAAAATACTAGTGATTGAAATATAGTCTTCAGAAGTTAATCAATCTTCTCTCTTCCATGAATAACCTAATTTCTACCTGGTTGTCTGCATAAGTAATATTCAAGCATAAGCTCCCCTTTATCTATTTTCTGATTTCAAGAAGTGATTCATTTATTATTAATAGGTTTTTTTCAATTGAAATGTTTACATATATGGTTATTTTTTTAACCTTTGATCCATTACTACTGTTGCTTTTATTTGTTTGGTTCAGAGCATCTGATTGTTAAGATTTAGTTTTCAGTTTCTCAATAGGAATACCCCTTATCTTGATTATGACTCTTCAACAGGGAAATTAAACCTCACAGTGTGAAAAACAAAAAAGAGAAACAATATTTAATTTCAGAGTAAACCATTTTGAAATATTAAATTCCACTTACTAATATGATATTTTATAGTTTCCACCATTTTGTTTTATTGAAAATTCATACAATATACTCAGATCATGGTTCCTTCTCTTCTCTTCCCAGATCCTCCCCACTTCAACCCCCATCTTACTTCACACCTTTTTTCCTCTCTTTCTTTAGAAAACAAAGAGTTAAATAAAGTAAAGGGAAAAGAAAACATAAAAAAGAGAGAGGCAGTAAAAAAATGATATGAACACACTCACAATGCATGTAAACACAAAATTGGAGACCATAATATACAAGCAAAAGAGCATAAATATAAAAAATGCCCAAACAAAGCAATGTGAGTCAAAAAAGATGCAAAAACACTGTTGAGTACCTTTTGTCTTAGCCAACTACTGCTGACCATGAGGCCTACCCTTTAGTGTTGTTAGTATCTAGTGAGATTCCTTTGAAGAAAATTGATTTTTCCTTTACAAGCAGTTGTCAATTAGAGATAGTTTCTTTGTTAGGGAAGGGAGGTTGTGTCTGTTTTTCCCTCTCAGCACTGGGACCCTGTGTGGCTTGAACCTTTCAGGTACTGTGCATGCTGTCACTGAATCTGCAAGCTCATATGTATGTCTGTTCTCTTCTGTCTAAGAAACACTGTTTCCTTGGTGTCAACCATTCTTGGTTGTAGATTTTATCAAAGGCCTTTATAGTTTCTAATGAAATGAACACACATTTTTTGTCTTTTGGTTTGTTTATATGGTTGAATATATTTATTGATTTACATATGTTGAAACATCTCTGCATATCGGCGATGAAGCATACTTGATCATTATGGATAATCTTTTTAATGTTTTCTAGGATTTAATTTGCAACTATTTCAATCAGTATTTTATATTATTATTTATAAAGGAAATTCTCTTAAATTTTCTTTTTTGTTGGGTCTCTGTGTGCTTTAGGTATCAGAACAATCTTGCCTTGTAAAAGAATTAGGCAATGTTCCTTCAGTTTATATTTTGTATAAATATAATTTTTCATAGTATGGTGTATGATGTTAACTCTTCTTTGAAGTACTGGTAGAATTCTGAACTAAATAAACTTAATCATCTTGTCCTAGATATTTTTTTGTTTCTTTGTTTGTTTTGTCTGGGAAACTTTTAATTAGTGCTTCTATTCATTTATTTAAATTTGGTAGGTTGTATATATCAAGCCATTCAGTCATTTCTTTTAGATTTTCCAGTTTGGTGAAGTACAGATTTTTAAAGTGTATCCTTATGATTCTCTTTCCATGCTGTCTGTTGTGATGTATCCCTTTTTGTCTCTAATATTATTAATATGAATATTCTGTATATGTGTATCTTCTAGCTAATTTGGGTAGGTAAGTGTTTTTCAGTATTATTTATTTTTCACAGAACCAACTTTTTCTAATTGTTCGTATGTTTTTGTTCACTTGTTTCTATTTAATTAATAACAACCCTTAGATTGATTATTTCTTATCTGCTACTCTTTTGGGGTTTTATTTTGTCTTTTTTTAACCTAGAGAATTCAGCCGTACTATTAGGATATTAATATGAGACTTCTCTCTCTCTCAAGTAGATACTCTCAGCTATTGCCTCTTAGAACTGCCTTCATTTTATACCATAGGTTTCAGTATGTTGCTTTTTCATTTACATTGAATTCTTAAAAGTTTTAGTTTTGCTTCTTAATATATGTCTTGACCCATGTTTAGTCAGCCATGGGTTGTTCAGTTTCCATGCCTGTGTAAGCTTTCTTTAATCCATGGGTTTTAGATAGGATGAAGGGTGTTATCTCAATTTTCTCATATCAGTTGATATTTGCTTTGTTTTCAAGTATCTGTTCAATTTTGAAGAATGTTCAGTGAGCTACTGAGAAGAAAGTATATTCTTTTCTGTTTGAGTGAAATATTATGTAAATATTGTCTAGGTTCATTTTGTTTATGATACCATTTAACTTCAGTATTTCTGTGCTAATTTTATCTGGATGACCTGTTTATTGGAAATAGCGGTGTCATGATATCACCGGCTATCACTGTGTGAGGGTCAATAATTTTAGCTGTAGTATTTCTTTTAGAAAATGGGTGCCCTTTTGTTTGGTACATAAATAACTTAGAATTATGATATTATTTTAGTGATAAAGTATATCTCCCCATTTCTTCTGATTATTCTTGGCTTGAAGTCTATTTTGTCAGATATTAAAATGGCCACACCTGCTTGCTTATCAGGTCCACTTAGCTGCAATATCTTTTTCCATCCTTTTACTCTGATGTGATGTCTATCTTTGACAGTAAACTGTATTTCTTGGATGCAGCATAAGCATGGATCCTGTTTTCTCATTCATTCTGTTAATCTGCGTCTTTTTCTTTTGAAATTGAGATTATTAATATTGAGTTATCAATAAGCAGTGTTTCTTGTTTCCTGTTATTTTGTTATTATGATATGGGGACTTTCTTCTTTTGTCTTAATGTTTTGGGATTATTTATTCCTTGTGTTTTCTTGTATGTGCTATACTTCTTCATATCTCTTGGCACCTTCTATAGAGGTGGATTTGTAGATTGATTGTGCTTAAATTTGGCTTTATTTGAAGATGTTTTTCTTTCTCTGCCAATTGTGATTGATAGTTTTCCTGGGTATATTAGCCTGGGCTGGTATCTGCGGTCTCACAGAGTTTGTAGAACACCTGTCCAGGCTCTACTGGCCTTTAGAGTCTCCATTCAGAAGTTAGGTATTCTAATTGGTCTACCTTTAGACGTTACTTGGTCTTTGTCCTTTGTAGCTTTTAATGTATTCTGTCTTCTGTGTTTACTGTTTATATCATTATTTGTACAGGAGATTTTCTTTTCTGATCCAGTCTATTTGGTGTTCTGTATGCTTCTTATACATTGATAGACACCTTCTTTAGGTTAGAGCAATTTTCTTCTATGATTTCTGAAAATATTTTCTGTGCCTTAGACCTGGGATTCTTTGCCTCCCTCTAGTCCTACTAGTCATAGATTTGGTCTTTTGATAGTGTCCTAGATTTCCTATATGCTTTGTGCCTGGTTTTTTTATATTTAATATTTCCTTTGACTGAGGTATCTGCCTGGGCCGCTCTCATTCATATCGTGTATTCTGTTGATGAGGCTTACCTTTTGTTTGACTTCCCAAAATTTTTAATTTCCAATTTTATCTAAGTTTGAGTTTTCTTTAGTGATTCTATTTTCATGTCTTGAATCGTTTTCATCATTCCATTCCACTGTTTGCATTTTCACAGACTCCAATAAGGTATGGACTCACATTCTCTTTAATATATTCAAATATAATCTTAATGACTGTATTGAATTCCTTCACATGTACTTCATTGATATTATATTTCCCAAGACCTACTGTAGTAGGAACATCAGATTCTGATTGAGGCATATTGCTTTGGCTGTCAATATTTGTCTTTTGAGCTAGTGTCTAGGCAGTTGAAGTTGTGATGATTGTGATTCTAGTTGCTGATGTCTGGTCTTCTTTGTGTGGGTATTCCATACCTTGGGCTCTCTTCCCCACTCTGGATCCTATAAAACATGTTATCTTTGCACTTCGGCAAGTCAGTGAGTGACAGGGAAACATAGAGGTAGGCTAGGAGAAGAGGTGGAAAGGGGCTTCAACAAAGAGCTAAAGGGATGCTGTCCTCATCAAAAGGCAGGTTCTGAGGGGTTTAAGATGAGGTGGGAAAAGGAGCTCCTGCAAGTATGCTGCAATAAGACAAAAAATTATTTGGAGAGACTGGATGAAAAGGCTCAGGGGGAGTCTGGTTCTGAACCAAGAGTTGGAGCCTCTAGTGAGTGAAGTAGAGGTGGGAGGAGAGGCATAAGCAGACTGCTAAAAGGCTGGTGTGACATTTAAGAGATCTTTTTTTTCTTTTTCTTTATTCTTCTGTCATATAATACATCTGGACCATTATCTCTCCTTCTCCTGGTAACCTCCCACTTTCCCTCTCCTTCATATCCATTTGCCCTTCATTGCCCTTCAGGAAAGAGTAGAGATCCCAGTGATATCAAGTGAACACAGAATAGTACATTACAATAAGCCTAGACACACACTCTCATATCAAGGCTGGTCAAGGCAACCCAGTAGGAAGAAAAGAGCCCCATGAGGAGGCAAGGATCAGAGATACCCTCACTTCCACTATTAGGAATCCAGTAAAACTCCAAGCTAAACAGTCACAGAATGCATGCACAGGGCCTAGAGAAGACCCATGTAGGCTCTGGGGTTGCTGCTTCAGTCTCTTTGAGTTCCTTTGAGCCTTGCTTAGTAGATTATGTGAGCCTGGTTCTCCGAGTGTCCTTGACAACTCTGGGTCTTACAATCCTTTCTTCCTAGTCTTCTGCCAGGGTTCCTGAGCTCCACCTAATGTTTGGCTCTTGGTCTCTATATCTGCTCCCATCAGTTCCTGGAGGAAGTCTCTCTGATTGGTTGGGCTAAGTGCCAACCAATATATGAGTATAACAAAATATCATTACAAATTGTTTCACTACTTTTTTTTTTCAATCAGTCCTATTTAGTTCTATTCTAGTTATCTACTGAGCTATCCAGCTTCTGCATCCTGGCCATCCAGAAAGTGTCTGCCATGATCTCCCTCTTGTGGCTTGGGGCTCAAGTTAGACCAATCATTGTTTGATCATTCCCACAAGCTCTGAGTCATCATTGCCCCATTGCATCTTGCAGGTAGGACAGGTTGTGGGATGTGGGTTTTGTGTCTGAGTCAGAATCCCATCACTGGGAGACTAGCCTCCTTACAGAAGATGGCAGCTTCTAGCTCCATATCCTCCATTACTAGTAGTCCTCACTAGGGTCAACCTCATGAGTTCCAGGAAGTTTTCACTGGACTAGATTTACACATCACCTGCTAACTGCCCACCCATTCCAGTCATTTCTCCCTGTATTTTCTCCCTCCATTCTTCCTTCCCTTACTTAATCTCTCCTGTTCCTATTTCTACACACCCACAATGCCCCCACAAAATCAGCGTTGTTGGTGTAGTAATATCATGCAAGAGTCCTGCTGGAGAGATCTTAATAAAAGAAACAAAGGAGAGTGAAAATATCCTAGTCTCAGCTGGGGTGGCCACTGGCAATATCAGGTAGAGTGCTTTTCTAGGACTGGGTTAGCAGGAAAGGCTGAGAAATTCCACAGGAAGCAAAAAAAAAAAATGTATCAGCACCTAGGTTCTGAAGTGTTTCCAGAAAGTGCAACAGTTTCTGCCAGTTCAAAATGTTTTATTATATCTATTTTTAGTGCCATCATAAGTCACATATAAATCATTTTTTTCCTCAGGAAATGCTTTTTTTTCCCCAAAAACTATAAACTTAGAAGTAGAAGGATATTCCTTTGATTTAGGAACTTTAATTCCATATCAAAGGTCATAAATTGGAGAGAAAAAGTTTGTGTACATCATTCATTAGATTTAGGTTTATGTTTTAATATAAGTCATGATACTTCTGTTTCATTAATCTATTGGAATATTTTATTAAAATAATAAAATATGACACATGAGAAATATTTTGTCACTGAAATTAAAGTTTAGTGAAAAAAATTCACCTTAAGAATGCTCCAAAGGATTAACCCAATATCCTGGAGTCATGTTCTCACTTTATTTGCTATCAAAAATTAAAGAATTGAAAAATATCAGAAAAATAAATAATATGCTTTAAAGTGGAAACAAGTTAAAATAAAAGAAACTTTTACCCTTTCTTTTCATCTCTGGTTTGACACTTTCAGATTAATGTTAGAATTATAAAATATATCAATAACAATGATAAAATTTAATTAAATGTTTGTCAATATTATGCACAAATGAATGTTCCTGGAGAGGGAAAATTCAGTCAGCATATAATTGATATTTGACAAAATTTGTATTGGCATGCATCTCAGGCAGTAGATTATGAAGATATGTGCATAGTAGTCTATTACAAATAGTTGTTATAGAACAAAAATATTTTTCAGACAGTATACAGGTTTCATATTGTTATGATCAAAAAATCTATTAGCAAAATTACAGTTAGGACACATTTTCAATTTTATAGAAGTATAACTAAAACCTTTCTCTTGCTTCTCACATCAATTTATTCTAATTATACAAAAATGGATTTATGTAATGTCCTCTTGCATCACTAAATTAAATAATTTAAATAATTGCATTTTCTGATATTTGATTTCTTTCTTGAGTTAAACAAGAGCTACTATGGGCTTGATTTCATATACCAAACCATTATGAATATACAAGTTTAAATCAGAAAAGGGATGGAATGGAATAGGATGTTCAAATTTTAAATAGGCTCAGGGAATACTTCAGAAGAGGAGGCCGAAAGATTGTAATAGTGAAAGAATCAGGAGGTTGCTGTGAAATTGCATCTGCTAGTAACATCAGAAGCTGTTCTTGTAAAGTCTCAACAACCCAACTGTCCAAATGTGAGATGAACAAGGATGAAACCAATCAACACGACAAATAGGACAAGGAAAAGCTCACAAAGCCTCAACACTACACAAAGAACTGCAGGCCTCTTTTCTTATTTGAAGGGCAGAATATGTAATGTATAATTCAACATATTCTAGGCAAGTGCTCTACCACTGACCTGAATCTTCAGTCCTGTGTTCAGGTGTAAAGATTATTTCTGTTGGATTTTTGATTATATACAGAAAAGTTCTCATCTTCTATTTTTGTGTCATTGGGATATAAAATAGCCTATGAGAGCTCTTTTCTTCATGTGATTCAGCTTTTACTTTTAAATCATTTGGGTCCATTTTCCTAAATAAAAGAATAAGCCTCGGGGCTATGAAAGCTCCAACCTCTATAATTATCTAAGTGGGCTCAATTATATTTCCTATCTATTGTTTCAAATCCCCTGTGATATAAAATTGTTATGGTGGAGATAAGTATTTTTTTCAATCTTAATCAGGGGCATTGTGATATGTCATTGCTTAGAAATATATAGAATGATAACATGTTTTCAAATTATATTTCATATTTGGCAATAACATTTTAATTGTGTTCAAGACACTTGTTATTATATCATTTTATAGTTCCTTAAAATCTGACCTTCAAAATATTGTCCCTATTTATTTTATTATAATGGATACTGCTTTTAATGATGTAATTTTTCCATTAGAGTCCATGAGCCAATCTAACATCATAATACAAACATTATGATGAAGTATGATAGCCTACTTATGTGAATTCCTGAAAGATTAGCTAAGGACAAGCATTGAGTAACAAAAATACAAGAGCAAAAATGTTTGGACCTTAATATCAAACGGCAGAAGCCCATCTTAGGGGACTATTATGCAAGCCATAAAAAGCTAAGCTTACTAATGAAGTTGAATAAAAGGTGAGTTTTCTGTGACAGAGACTGGTTCTAACCTCAGATATTGAAATATCTTCATGTATTTTTCTTCTCATATGAGCAGATTTATTGTGTATGCCTTTAAAATATTCTGTGCGGCTGTTCCTATGTAAAATAAAAAGTGCCACCTTGTTGGTTAATATCCCATCATATTAAGAAAGCCTAAACTACTTCCAGAACCTAATGTTCAATTTCTTAATCAATGTCCTATCCTTCCATGTGTTGTAAGAAACACAATTGTTTGAATGACAGAATCGTGGTGTGACTTACTTTCACTTTGTTTACTTCTCATTTATTTTAATTAGCTATAATAAGAATGTGTACTAAAAAACAACTTGACTTTGTTTATAACAGTCCTTGAATCAACTCAAGCATGTGAGTTAATTCAAGGAAAGATCAGTGCATTCTGACTCCCTGTGAGGCATCCCCTTCATAGAATAGATGACTTCTGGACTGTTTGTAAATGTTGTTAGAACTAAGATTTTCATTTACATATGCTCTTACTATTTTAAGAAAGCATATGATGGCCTCTAGTGGCACAGAAAGAAACATAAGTATTTACATTTTTTAATCAATACTAATTAAAAGGTACACTTTTAATGAAGTTGAATGTGTACATCTCATGATTATGTTTTCCAGGATCCATTGTAATTTCTAAGACAGTCTCAAAGCATCAATACACAAAACTGTATAAAGCATGTAAAATCATATGGAACATGAGTGCCCAAGTGCACAGCAGAGTATGGAACCTGCATCTAGATCTGAAATACAAGAGTATAACTGTAAGTTTTCCTGTGTCCCACCTAGTCCCGCAGCTGCTCAGCCCCAAGTAAACACACAGAGGCTTATATTAATTATGAACTGTATGGCTTATGGCCCAAGCTTCTCACTAGCTTGCTCTTATAACTTAAATTAGCACATTTCTATTAATTTATGTTTTGCCACATGTTCCATGACTTTACTAGTCTGCCTGCATATTGTTCCTTGGGTGGCAGGCTGGCTTCTCTCTCCACCTTTCTGCTGTCTCTCTGCTTGGATTTCCTGCCTACCTCTAAGCTGCCTTGCCATAGGAACTTTATTTATTAGCCAATGAAAGCAACACATATTCACAGTATACAGAAAGACATCCTGCAGCACAAGAGAATATAGTATCATATCAAATTTAGTCACCTTTGAAGGAATTTATAGAAACTTTAATTTTTAGATAAACACAAGGTAAATAACTGCTACCATAAAAGTTAAAAAAGAATTTAAGGTATGCCAAATACTGTACTATTTTACACATTGTAATATTTTATCATATAATAATGTATTGTGGTCACATTACTGCCACTTGTATATCATAGCACAGGATTTTGACTTTAAAAGTCATATCTTGCCGGGCGTTGGTGGCGCACGCCTTTAATCCCAGCACTCGGGAGGCAGAGGCAGGCGGATCTCTGTGAGTTCGAGGCCAGCCTGGGCTACCAAGTGAGCTCCAGGAAAGGCGCAAAGCTATACAGAGAAACCCTGTCTCGAAAAACAAAACAAAACAAAAAAAAGTCATATCTTTAGGTCAATATTCTGGATCATAAGGGAAAAAAGTGTTCTCTTCTCAGCCTAAACCCTCAAAACTTACTTTATATCAACTCTGTGGATAACAACATGACATTTAAATAGAGAACAGTAAGAAATATATCAAAAGTATTTGTTGTCATTGTTTATAAGAATTAATAGAATAAAATGATTACTATACTGTCAATTTTATTTAAAAATATTTATGATTAAAAGCCTATAATTATTGAATATATTCATTATTGGGTTGGAATTTAGCATCAAATTATCTAAACTACTTTAAAAATATTATTTCAAGCTCTTTTACTAATTTTATAAATTACAAAAGCACGTTTTACTTTCAATGTTGTTAATAATAATTCACATATGCTATTAAACATATCAAAGCAAGGAATAAATTCAGGTTTTATTGCTACCATGTTTAGAAGACTGGGTAACTTTAAAGAGAGAAGTGGTTCTCAACCAGTGGGTCATGACCCTTTTGGGGCTGCATTATGATTCATAACAGTAACAAAATTAGAGTTATAGAGAAAGCAATGAAATTATTTTATGGTTGGGAGTCATCACAAAATGAGGAGTTGTATTAAAGGGTCACAGTATTAGGAAAGTTGAAAACTATTGAGCCTGAGGATATTGTTTTCTGTTTTTTAACATTTATATAATCTGTGTGTGTGTGTGTGTGTGTGTGTGTGTGTGTGTGCATATGTGTATACCACATAACACATACCGAGGTCAGAAACAGCAATTAGATGTCAAAATTCTCCTTTTCCACTGTGTTGGTATTTGTTATCAAACTCATGTCTTCAAGCTTGGTAGAAAGAACCTTTACCACTAATCTACCTTCTCATCAGGGTTTTAAAACAATCCTGCGTGCTCACTTTTCTTATGTATAAGAACAAATTGATACTTCTTTCTTGGCCATTTAAGAATTGATTTAATGTTGGAAACTCATTTTGAATACTCAAATAATAATTACTAAATAAAACTGAAGACTATCTGGAATAGACTCATTTTGGTGTGTTCATTATATGCCTATGCTGTCTTTATAAGCACACTGAGTAGAACCAGACAGATGTTGGGTGAGGACAGTGAGAAGTGTACATACCTTGTTTTGAGATATTAATTTGATTTGCTTTTGATTACTCACTCAGACCTAAAATGATTTTACTGTTGCTATTTTCTACAAAACAGAAGAGAGACCACTTTCATGGAGCAGTGATGACACTGTGGAATGTCAGCTCCTAATGATCATCTCAATCAGCGACTGAAATACAGCTTTGCACATTAAGATTGTTGTACTGCTCTTGCAGAAATATTCATTAAACAAGCTGCTTCATGACAGTTTTCTGAAGTTTACTGGCAACGTGTATGACGTCCACATGAGTACACACCTACTTTTAAAACCAGTTGAGGCTGTGTATATGTATGTTGTCAGGACTGAGCAATGGCTATTGAGTGACCATTTGTGATCTTTCCAAGGGAAAATTATGACTCCCACTGTCAGCATTCCTTGTTGTCTTTGTGTTGTTTTTTATGGGGTTGAGGTCTGGTTGTCTCCTCTCAGCAGGCATCCACTTTGGAATGCTTATTGGTGTCCTTGTTCAGCTCATGTTTAGGCAGTCATGGTGGTGACTCTTTATGAGGTTAGCTGCTGATGTCACTAGAAATCACAGTCTCAAAGAAAACTCATTGATCCTCTGGCTCTTACAGTCTTTCTGGCTCCTAGTCCGAAATGTTCTGTGAGTCTTGTGTGCAGGAGTAAGAGTTATTTTGTAGGTGGGAGAGTCTGGAGAGAGAAAAGAGGAGGGGGGAATGATGTAATTATATTATAATCTCAAAATAAAAAAATCATTAAAAATGCCTCCATTAACTAGAAAATGTTAATCAAAGAAGACACATAAATTTAAACATTTAATTGTGATGTGATATTAATTTATAGAAGTTTGAAATTATAGTGTTGGGAAATCCCATGAGGACAATTAGACTTGGCATGGTAGTTTGCAATTTTTTCTTGACTTATTCTGGTTATATAATGCATGTTAATAATTGAAAAATTACTTTGGAGTTGCATTTGTATACTCACTAAAAACTATAGTCTTGTGATTTAGAGAACGATTCAAATAAAAATCCTCTCTGGTCTCATTTTCTGTCTGTCCATCTATTTATCTATTTATCTACCTAGTTCCATATTTTTGTCATTTATCTGTCATTTACACATCAGTCTTTTACTCATCTATGTGTCTAAGGATGAATTATTGATAATGATTCCTTACTTATTTGGGGAGAGTTACCACTGTATATATATATATATATATATATATATATATATATATATCCATGTCAGTTAAAAAGGGATATGAAAGATGCCAGGACTCACAAAAATGGATCAGCAGGGATAAACATACAATCCCTCAGGACACCACCATGTATTCTGAGCTCTAGCCTCTCTGCTGGTCAGGACCAATTATCTTGAGAGTGCATTGTTCTCTCTGTTTTGTGGACACAAGACATCCAAAGCACCCTGGTAAAATCCATAAATTACACTTCAGTGGCATTCTTTTCTGTGCTCTGCTTGGACGCCGCCCTTTATGGAGATCAAGGTCCTGTGTGATACAGGCAGTTATGAGGATGAACGTCAGAAAAGTTCCTGGAGAGTCACTGGAAGAGAATTGAAGTGAGCCATACTTGCTTCTATCTATTTCATAGACATGTGTCATAGCATGTATCATAGAATCACCATGCCAGACAGGAGCGAAGATTTGATAAATACATTCTATCATTTTAAATGGTAAACCGGTTTCACAGTCTTTTTCTTCTAATTTGCTGTGACATTGTATCTCTTGAAATTCATTCCTGCAATTTAGGAAGTGGATAAACTCTGGAAGATATGACAGACTGCAGAACCTGAAGAATTAATTTTCATGAGTACATTTCTTCATTTCCTTTCCTGTAAATAAAGGGAAGGATCCCTTGGTAATATACTATGTTCTATGAGAGTCTGTGTTTCTAGATGAATCACCTAAGTATATCTGGAGTGAGGGTCTTAGAAAAGGTGTAACAAGAAATTGAGACAGACACAGATCAGAATAAAATGCTAGCCCTTCTAAGACAAGTATGATATCCTGTGTTCCTCTTGCTACCTGGTATGTGTTGGTCTTCCCAGGAAGTATTTTCAACTAAAGTGAAGTGTTTGTTTTCATATAGTGGCTTGTTCATACTTTATAAGTAAGGGTCTTTGGAGTGTGAGGAAAAGCAAGATCCAGGTATATATTTATCTTATCATCTATATGTAGAAAGAATTCATTGATGAGAGAATGGTTTGGTTACACAGACGTGGAGGTTAAAAAGTTAACTCATAGACTGACAAGATGATGAACATTTAGTGAATTGTAAAGTACTTTTGATTCTGTTCCCATATTAAAATCCTTCTTAACATATTATAAATTGAGTAACAGACTGAATTCCAAGTCAGCATAGACTAGATAATAAGAACTTTATCTTATTTAGAAAAAGAACAATAAAATAAAATAAAATAAAAAGAACAAGATTAAGGAGAAAAATACAACTGGTAGCAAATATCAGTAAAATAATATGGATACTTTCTTAATTTTATTGCATATTCAAGTGTTTTTCAGATTCCAAATTATAGATATTAAATCCCAATATATGAAATAGCAGTTCAAAGAGCCTTCTATACTCACTGTGGGTTTATGTGTGAATTCAATTGGGCTTGGACTAAACTGAAATCTGTATCCAACTTCATCCATTACCCACTACAGTTACAATGAAGGAAAGATTGTGTGGAATCAAAATTACAAGGCCCAAGTGCCTGAGCACAGCAGCAATTTATTAAGAGGATTAATTTTCCATAATGAAGAAAGAGAGAGAGAGAGAGAGAGAGAGAGAGAGAGAGAGAGGATGAGAGAAAAAGAAAGAAAAAACTAATTTTTCTTATTAATCAGACTCTTAATGGTAGCAAATATGGTCAAGAGTGAAATGTAGATCTATTTTCAGTAGAATATTTACTAGCCTGCAGAGACTTGGTTAGTATAATTTTCAAACTATTTACCATTTAATACTGATACTTCAGGTAAATTAACTTATACCAATAAAAAAAGCTTTGGATTTCCAAGCCTAACATCAATTATGTTATAGAAAACTGAATTAACTGTATTCATTCACTCCTTTATTGAATCCCACTTGCTTTCTCTTGGGATTAGTGAGGTCTTTTAGGGTATGCTATACATCATCTATTATAAATACTCTTGACAGAAAGAAGTTTTTTTCATTTTTTTATTAAGAAACTTTCTACTCACTTTACATACCAACCACAGAGCCCCCCTCTTCCCTCTTCCCATCCCCCAGCCTTCCCCCCAAAACCCACCCCCCATCCCCACATTTTCTAAATTAAGGTCTCCCAGGGGGAGTCAGCAGAGCCTGGCACACTCAGCTAAGGCAGGTCCAAGGCCCCCTGCCCCTGCACCAAGGCTGTGCAAGGTATCACACCTTAGGCACTGGGCTCCAAAAAGCCCGCCCATGCACCAGGGATGGATCCTGATCCCCCTGCCTGGGGGCCTCCCAAACAGTTAGAGCTAAACAGCTGTCTCCAGTAACCAGAGGGCCTAGTCTAGTCCTATGGGGGCTCCATAGCTATTAGTTCACAGTTCATGGGTTTCCACTAGTGTGGCTGGTCATCTCTGTACGAGATCATGATGAGAAAGAATTTTATGAAGAATGGAAAAGTTAGGGGTATGTTAAAAAATGCTGAAAATATACTCCCTTTCAATGTATCTCAGAGTCTGTAGAATTCAACAATGTGCTTTTTATTCAGTCCTATTGCTGAATTGCTATCATGAGTTCTATTTGTCTACTATGAGTTATATTTTGTATAGTTCTGTAGTCTTATAATCTTTTATTGCTGTTGTCCTTTTATTAAAATTATGGAAGAGTTCATATTGCAAGCCCATAGAGATGCCCATATTTTAAAGTCTAAACTTGTAATCTTTTATTAATTAGTTTTTTTGTGACCTTCATTAGGGAGTAGGAAAATATTAACATTTAAATAGTTTGCAACTTATATGTATTAGAAGATATTCCAAATATGAGAACCCAATGAATGTTTTTTTATTTTTTAAGTTTTATATTTTTCTTTTCTCCTTGTTAGAGAAAAATGCTGTGTAAAACTGACTTAAGGAATATGTTATTTATTCTGGCTCACAGTTTGATAGTATAGCACATCATGATGGGAAGTCATGACTGTGGAAACATGAGGCAGCTGGTCACATTGATCAGCATTCAGTAAGCACAGGCAGGTGTTGTGTCCAGTTGCTTTCTCTTTTATTGACTCTGAGACCTCAGCCCATGAGATGCTGCTACACATGTCCACAGTGTGTTTCCTTGCTGTAGAAAAACCACTGGACATAGACTCACAGACATACACAAGGTGAGTCTCCTGAGTCATTCTAAATCTTTCCAAGTTGATGGATAATGTTCGGCATCATAGTCTTCTGTGAAAAGCGTACTAATTCTCAGGCTCTTGTATACTCACATTTGCCGTGACTCACTGACGTTCAGGGAAGCTCAGCAGGAGTAAAATGAAAATAAAAAAGAAAAGTCAAAACAATTTGGTGAGACATAAAGTCTGACAGAAAATAACTAAATACAAACATACCAAATAGTTTCAGAGAGAACAAGCAAACATTTCTTTAAACAAAAGCGACGAGGTTTGACTAGGAGTGGGAAAGTCTGTATTCCTGCATAGTGCATGAAATGGACCAGTTAATTCCAAGAAAGAAGAAGAAAACAAAAAAAACCAACAAAAAAAAAAACAGGAGAATGTTTTTCTTTAAGGTTTATTTTGCTGAATGCGATAATGAATGTCAGGGAGATCAAGGTTGTTTTCTCCCAGGATAGACCTGGTGAGTTTTGCCAGGGTAGAAGAGCTACAGTGCCATTGGCAGTCTGTTATCAGAATCATCAAAGATCACCTAACCTCAATCAGTTTCTCCACTTACAAGGCAAACAAAACAGCCTTGCTGAGCATTACCAGCACGCAGTATTTTATGTTGTATTTTTGAAAACACAACTGTTTTATAAATGGAAATCTGGAAAATTAGAACCCTTTGTGAGTTATCACTATAGGAACACTGACAGGTCAAAGTACCTTGAAAAAGAAAGTAAAGAGGCCTTGTATCTCCCAGTAAGAATTCACTCAGTAGGGAAAATGACTCAAATAATTAATTTGCTCATAATAATAGATTTTATTCAAATTCTCTAAATTTATCTCCAGGACAGTTTCAATTTAACCACTTACTTGCAGAAAATTTCCCACCATGCTTGACATTATTCATCTGTCATGTATTGGTTCTTTAAGTGACTGCATCAAGACAGTAGAGATGTTTACTTCTCTTGATTTCAACCACACAGTTAGCTGCATTTGTAAAAACAAGCCTTAACAAATCAAAAAACGTTGTGCTGACAAGCTGTGAGCAATGACAATAATTCCACTAATGCAGTTGCCTAGTACACTAATTATCCTAATGACGGTTCAGTTGTCTGATAATCGCATCCCCCAAGGACCATATACAGTCAATCCACACAGCTGCAGAGTCCTCTCCAGGCTCATTTTGCTGTTTCCTGCCTTGCTGAAAACTCCATTACATTACTATATTAGCATAAACAATCATCATACCGAACATGAGCTGAACATACAGACAGTTAAAGTGCTGAAGGGTAATGGAAAAAATTCCTAGATGAGGTGCTAAATCCAGTCACTCAATTTTGTAGTTTCTGATAGAGCCATAACTTTAACTTCAAATCTGCATCCATCTAAAGTAGGGATATGGGTTTTAAATGTTTGAAGAAACTTAAAGAATGATATGTTTATTTAAATCAATGACTGTTTAAAAAATATTTTGAAAACATAACTGAAAGGGTTAACCTAAATTAAGGAACATATTTAAAAGCCCTACAAAAACCTATGATTCTTGTACACAAGTCGAATTTTTAAAAATAATTTATATTTAAAGTATTTACTCAGCATAGAAGTATAATAGGAAACATTGCACAAAGGGAACAGAAGTCTTATAAATAGTTTTCCAAATTTAATATTGTAATTTTTGTTTATTTGTCTTTCTAGAAAGAATCTCATAGTTCCAAACTTCCTATATGACAGAAGATGTCTTTGACTTCTGATCTTCCTGACTTACTTTCAAAGTCCTTGAATTACTGGGATGTGCCATGTGTATTATTTAAATCATTGCTTTCACAAAAGTGGATTAGTACATATACTGTTAGGTTTTTTTTTTTACAATTATTACAATATGAACTTATGAAAATTAAAAGACCTTTCAAATGAATATTCAAAAAAAGACCCAACGTTTACATCAGAGAGATTATCTTTAGTTACTGGCAATTTAATTAAATTTTCCATCTACCACACTTGAAGAAAATATATATTTTTCCTCAAATAATTACTATCCAAAAGAGATAAAACTGCATTGCATATTAATGCTATAGTAATCCAAGATTTATATAAAATTGTTTCCCAATAGAATTAACAATTTATAAATTTATTAAAAATTAGTCTGATAAATTAAGACACTACTACTCACGGATTTTTACTTGGTGTTGCATATAATTTTCTTTTTGCTTCAATTTACTTGGTTTGCCTCAGTGAGTGATAAAATACAGCAAATAGAAACAGGAATAGAACAAACACAAAGGCTCCGGTCCTCCAAAAAGATGTGGAGATAAAATTGGTTTGAGAAACACTCAGTTTGTAGATAAAAGGAAAGGACAGAGGTTTCCCTTGCAGCAATCAATGCAAGTCAGGCTCTGCTGAAAGAGATGAGTCGGTCAGGTAAGTTACTCAGATAACAGAGAAGTTCTGAGCAATGCTTGTCTAATTTGGGGAAGAACATCTGAGGGAGGAATCTCATCATCATGGTCATCTGAAAAGAAACTCCAGAAAAATGGTCATGTGTAGGAGGAAGCCCATTTTAGTACATGAGGTCTCTTGATCATTGTTGGGTCCTGGACTGAATAAAAGAGGAGAAAGAGAAGTTATCAGCAACATTTGCTCCTGTCCATGCTTCCTAACTGTGTACTCAACATGACAAGTCACCTCATTCTTCTGCCACCATACCTTCCTTGCCTTGGTATCCTCAAATAATAAACCAGCATCTTTCCCTCCCTGAGGTGTTTTGTCTAATAATTTGTCACTTTAATAAAGAAAGTAACTCATACAATAACCACACAGAAGACACGAACCAATGTTCTGGTAATTTCACTAAACTTTTTACAAAATGAGTGGGAGTAGAATGTGGCTGGAGTATCAATGTTTCTATTTTGTAATACAGAATATTTTATGAATGTTTCAAGTGTTTTTTCTTGTCTTTGTCTGAGGTCAGTAGAAGAAAGTGACCAATCACTGACAGTTATCATTGAAAGATGTACAGAATCAAAACTGTCAGATTTTATGTTTTTTCTGACTACTTGCGATCTTTGTTGTTGAAAAGGACATCTTCCAACCTAGGTACATCTGCTGCCCATATATACACCATCACTTTTGTGCTTTAGAGTTGTAGAAGTTTTAGATAAAGGCCTATAACAATTTTAGTTTGATGAAGCACTTAAGGCAAATTAAGGGGTAATGTAAGAGAAGGAAGAAAAGCCAATATAATGATTATCTTGATATTTTCCATTTTTTTATAATTTACTTTTCTCTCCTAAATATACCCTGACCAGAGTTTCCTCTCTCTCCAGTCTTCCTAGCCTCCATCCACCCTTCCACTCCCTCAGATCCACTCCGGCTCTATTTCCCTTCAGAAAAGAGCAGATCTCCCAGAGATATCAACAGAACAGGGTATAACAAGACTGGGCAAGGCAAACCAGTAGGAGGAAAGGGTCCCAAGAGTTGGCAAAAGAATCAGAAACACACCCACTCCCACTGTTAAAAATCCCTCAAAACATCATAACACATACACAGAAAACCCAGTACAGACCCATGCAGGCTCCATAATTGTTGCTTCAGTCTATTTGAGCCCCTATGAGCCTTGCTTAGTTGATTCTTTTGGCCATTATCTGCAGGTGTCCTTGACCCTTCTGGCCCCTACAATTCTTCCCTTCTTTGGTGGCAAAAGACTAGCTCTCCAATTTGGGCTCTCTGTCCTAATGTTTAGCTGTGGCTCTCTGCATCAGTTTCCACAAGCTGCCTGAGGAAGCCTCTCTGATGATGATGGGACTAGGCACCAATCTATGAGTGTAACAGAATATTATTAGGAATCACTGATTGTTTCCCCTAAGTTCTCTGAATTATCTGGCCTCTGGTTCTTGGTCACCAAAGCAGTGTCAGACATGGGCTCCCTCTCATGGCATGGGCCTCAAATTAGACCAGTCATTGGTTGGCTACTCATACAAGTTATGCACCTCCATTGCCCTAGCACAACTTGCAAGCGGGATTGATTCTAGGTCAAAAGTTTTATGGTTGGCTTGGTAACCCAGTCCTACCATTGGGAGTTGCCTGGTTACAGAAGATGGTCAGTTCAGGCTCCATATCCCCCACCACTAGGGGTCTTTGCTGGGGTTGTTTTTGTAGCATCCTGGGAATTTCTACTGCACTAAGTTTCCAGAGTGCCTTCCCCCCAAATGCCCTCCAATTCTAGACATATCTCACTGTACTCTCTTCCCCTATCCCTCCTGTAGCTAGAGTTTTCCTGCCTGGCCCACAGTCAGGACAAATCTCTGTCACTCGCCAGTCCCACAGCCGCTCAGACCCAACCAGGTAAACACAGAGACTTATATTGTTTAAACTGTTTGGCCTAATGGTTCAGGCTTCTAGCTATCTAGTTCTTATATCTTAAATTAATCCATTTCTATCAATCTATATCTTGCCATGTGGCTCGTGGCTTACAGGCATCTTCACATGGTGCTTGTCATGGCGGCGGCTGGCAGTGTCTCCTCCTCAGCCTTCCACTTCCCACAATTCTCTTCTTGTCCCACCTATACTTCCTGCCTGGCCACTGGCCAATCAGTGTTTTATTTATTGACCAATCAGAGCAATTTGGCATACAGACCATCCCACAGCACCCTCCTGCTTCACTTGATCCATCCTCTTCCTATTCCCACATGCCTCCTGTCTACCTTCAAAATCTATTCTATTTTCTCTTCCCAAGAAGCACATCTGTCCCCCTAGATCCCTTCTTGTTACTTGGCCTTTTTGGGTCTGTGGACTGTAGAATGATTATAATTTACTTAGCAGCTAATGTCCACTTTGAGGTCTGGGTTACCTCAGGATGATCATTTTTAGTTCTATCCATTTGTCTGCAGCTTTTATAATATCATTTTTAACAACTAAGTGTATTTACAACTAAGTATTACAATTGTGTAAATACTCACCACACTTTAATTATCCATTCTTTTATTGACAAACATCTAGGTTATTTTCAATTTCTGGCTATTATGAAAAAAGTTGTTATGAATATAGTTGAGCAAGTATCTTTGATGTAGAATAGAGCATCCTTTGGGTATGTGCCCAAGAGTGGTATAGCTGGGTTTTGAGATAGATTGATTCACAGTTTTCTGAGGAACTGCAATATTGATTTCCAAAGTAGCTGTATGTGGAGTCCCACAAAGTTTCCCTAGTGAGATCTGAGCTTGCTTTACCCAGCAGGATTGTATTAGAGGATTACTTGACCACATGTGTGGTTACCAGATGATTGGAAGGGTCCGAATTAGGCTATGCTAGGGCAAGGTCTTTTGCTCCACCACTTGGCATTCCTATAAAAGGCCCTTTAAAAGATACAGGAGGGTCTAGTGGATATTGATCCAGGCCCTCCTGAGACTATCCTGTGTTTCTATCTGTTTCTATCCCCACTGTCTTTCTATCTAAATATTTCTCCCTCCTCCCTCCTCAAGAGCACCCTGGGAAAAAAGTGGTAGGAGACCTCCCACAGAGAAATGGGTAGGCCTCCCATAGCTGTACAACTGTGTACTCACACCAGCAATGTGTAAGTGTTCCCCTTGCTGCACATTCTTCCCAGCATGAGTTGTCACTTGAGTTTATGAACATAGTCATTCTGAAAGGTACAAGATAGAATCTCAAAGCAGTTTTGATTTGCATTTTTCTGATGATTAAAGATGTTGGACATCCTTTTTTTTAAAGCTTAGTGTTTGAAGGTTTATTTCTCATATAACAACACAGAAATAGCAAAATCCTTCCAAGAGGTATGGATTCTGGTTCAGTTCCATATTTATTGGTTGAATGACCTTGAACAGGTAAGCTTCTTCACTTGCAAATGGAAAACAATACATATACAATTTTATTTTTGTTTAAACCAATGTATCTGATCTTTAAAGACTTAATTTTAATCGTGTTATGTGTGTGTTTGTGTATGTGTACACTTATGTGTGCATGTGCATGCATAAGCACATATACAGGCACCTATGAAGGTCAGAAGATAGTGTTGGATATTCTGGATCTGGAGTTACAGATTGTAAGCTGACCGATGTGGATGCTGGGAATCAAATTTCTTTAAGTGATTTTTGGCCATTTGGGATTCCTCTGTTGAGAATTCTATGTTTAGATCTGTACCCCATTTTAATTGGATTATTTGATTTCTTGATATCTAGTTTCTTGGGTTCTTTATATATTTTGGATTAGACCTCTAATCAGATGTGGTGTTGGTAAAAACATTCTCATTTTAGAGGCTGTTGCTTTATCCAATTGATGGTATCCTTTGCCTTACAGAAGTTTTTCAGTTTCATGAGGTCCCATTTATTAATTGTCTTTCTTAGCACCTGCAATATTAGTGTCTTGTTTAGAGAGTCTCTCCTGTGTTAATGTGTTCAAGGCTCCTCCCGACTTTCTCTTCTTTTGGGTGCAGTGTACATCGTTTTATGTTGAGATCTTTGATCCACTTAAACTTGAGTTTTGTACAGGGTGATAAATTTAGATCTATTTGCATTTTTCTACATGGAGATACCCAGTTAGAACACAAGATGTTGAAGATGCTTTATTTTTCCAGTCTGTATTTCTGGCTTCTTTATAAAAACTCAGGTATCCATAGGTGTGTGTATTTATATCTATGCCTTTTATTTTATTCCATTGCTCAACCTGTCTGTTTTTATGCCAATATTGTGTGGTTTTTATTGCTATAATTCTCTATGGCAGCTTGAAATCTGGGATGGTGATGCCTCTGGCAGGTCTTTCATTGTTTGGGATTGTTTTAGCTACCCTGAGTTTTTGTTTTTCCATATGAAATTGGATATTGTCCTTTCAAAGTCTGCAAAGAATTGTTTTGGACTTTTGATGGGGATTGCATCAAATCTATAGATTGCTTTTGGTAGGATGGCCATTTTTACTGTGGTGATCCAACTGATCCATGAGCACAGGAGATCTTTCAATCTTCTGATATCTTCTCCAATTTCTTTCTTCAAAGACTTAAAGTTTATGTCATCAAAGACTTTCCCTTGTGTGATTAGAGTTATTCTAGGATATTTTGTCATTTGTGGCTGTTGTGAAGGGTGTTCTTTCCGTGATTTGTCTCTCAGTTCATTTTATCATTTGCTTTCTGTTATTTCATGTATTTCAGCGGAACACATTTAAGAAAAACACCCTAGTTCTAATATACTCATTTTTGATGAATGTGATATGCAAACCATAAATAAATGCATTTGAAAAATGTACATTTTCATATCACAAAATTCAGCTAGTTATCAGAATGACTCTCATTATCTCTGATTTATATTTGGTCTTCCTAAAACATCAGCAGAGCCAAAAATGTGGAGGGTGTCCTCAGGAAGTAATTACTAAGTAGAGTGAGACAAAACAGAGGAAGATTTCATATAATGTTGCAGTTATATCAACCTGGACATGCAGATGATAATAAGTCATTTCCTCTAGTTTCATTGAAGAATACTACTTGCCATCAGAATTTTTCAAATCTCAACTATAATTACCTCTCCTTTTTGACATTTATTTGCCCACTGGCCAAATGTTCTCTCACTTTGTTCCCGAAGTCTGACTGAGAAAGGCCCCAAAACTACATGGTTCTAGAAACAGGATACCTGCCAGATGGTGACCATGGCATGGACCGAGGTGTAGAAGAAAAGGCTGGAATTAAAGATGGGTTTACAGAATGAACTGCAGAATAACAAAGATTTCACTCAAAATATTGTGTAATATCCCAATGCATTCTATACCTAATCAGAGGACCATATGCCTTCCTTCTAATTTGAATATTCTCTATATAATTTTTCTTAATGATTATAAGTACTGGAAATGTTATCTTTCATGTGATCATTAGGATAATTCGCAAGATGAGCAATATTATTCATTTTTAAGGTTAACATTTATTAAGTCCTATGATAAGCCAAAAAGGACATTCATTTCTAAGGATATATAGACATTTGTATTGCATAACACTGATCTTTTGCTGAAGCCTCATTAATCTAATATTAAACCAGCTTCATGGTTTTTTTGCATCCTTCCACATATTGTACGAACCGTCTTTCTACAGATAGTCGACATGCTATTTTTGTTCCAGGAATGATGTTAAATCAAGAAACCAAATTACTACTTTAAATACCATCTCTGACATCTTTGCCATTACTTGTGAAATGTTCTCAGGCTCTATTTCTGTAATATATGCTGTTCTTAACAGACTTATTGAGCTAACTCCTCTGGCTATTCAGTTGTAAGTAATTGTCTCATTTCCTGGGAATAAACATTATCAACTTAATCAGGATTTTCATCTTTTTCTCTCTTTCCTTTTCCCATGATGATTCTTAAAGCATTTTTCCCCTGAGAAAGTTTGCCCAACTCTTCAAGAACAGGTATATTAAATAGGCATAACTTTCCTGATAACAAATAGTAATTTGATTTATTTTAAAACATTTCTTTTTTTACATAAATCTGACCATTTATTAAAGATTAACTTTATATACTAATGAAATGGGCATGCTTGTTTATTATTCTATTAAATGAATAAGTATTTTTTTCTGCAGAAAATAATATTCACTGCCTTTCAGAGATGATCAATATTCTGAACTGAAAATAATCAATACTAAAAATAACTCTTCTCATAAACACATATTAGAAAATGGTGGAATTATTTTCTGTAACCATTTCAGAAAACTTTGGAAATTTCATTGTAATTTCAAATTCCAGCATCTCAAACAGCAAAGTCCTATGCATGCTACCAGAGGAGAAAAGTAATCATCAATCTTACCCTTCTGCAAATACTGCAATACAATGTAGATCAGCATGGTAAGGCATGCCTACAAATGAAATTGTGGCCCAGACATCATGATAATAACCACCTACTTTTAAATAGGATATTATTCCCTTTTGACAAGAAAAAGCCTATTCATTGTACCATTATCAGACCAAGAACCAGTGGTAGGCAGATCATCAGCCCCAAGGGATTACATACTACTATTAATATTTTGCTAAATGTATGTAGCATTAAACTGACTCCTGAAGAACTTATAATTTACTCTACACCCACATTGTCTCACCTACTTATTCACTTATTCTATCTCTCTCACTTCTTCCCTTCTCTTTCTCTCTACCTTTCTGAGCAATTTTGTTTTTTAACTCTGTAACTAAATCATGTGTTTACAGCTTTCAAATGACTGTTTTCAAGATCATCTCCAGGAATGAAGGATGACAATCGGATGACCCATCACAGCTGATCAAGTTCAAACTCTCCTCCTGTTAAGTGAGCCCAAAGTTCCTCTTCAATAGACTCCAAACTACTCCTTTGTGATGGCAACCCTCCTCAGAAGGACGCAGTGAAGAAAGGAACCATGTCCCCAGATCCCCCTTGTTTTCTTCCTCAAGGTTTAGAACGATAGAGTGTCTGATTGACAAAACAGGATTCTTACATGATTACAGATGACCTTGGCTGATCAGGAAAGAAAAGGATATTTGCAGAGATAACCTCTCTCCCAAGGCAGCCTGTCACACCATGGGCAAACAATTTCAGGAAGGAGAGGCTGCAGAAGAGAAACATGGGGTACATGATGCAACAATTTCCTCAGTCTCAAGCCCCTTACACCATCCCTATATAGGGTCATGTTTCCCCCAGCAGACCCCTCAAATTCCCACTAGAAAGAGGCTACACCCTCCCTGTATGAGCAAATAAAGTAACATCTGTTGAAGGTTAGACTTCTGTTTCTCTATGGTGCCTCAGAAATTGAACACCCACTATACAAAATTTATTGTGGAACTGCTAACCTGAAAACATACATTATTGCAAAGACCATTACCTTAGAACCCCTCCTAACTTCTGATGTTATAAAATGTGATCAAAATTATGTATTACTTTTTAGAAGAAAGCAATTGTTATACAGATAGGGTAGATGAAAAATAATTGCAAAAGAAAAATGTGGCAAAAAATGTAAATAAGCCTTGTTCAGGAGTGACGAGTTGATTGGCAAAGATGCATTGCAGTGGAATTAGTCACAGATGCAAACAATTTACAAGATAATTAGAAATACTCTTTGGCATATTGACTGTCCATTAAAAACTAAATTCATTTTAATAAATCTATAATTATGAAGCTGTGCTATGATAAATTTGTTTATGAGAATCCTCTTTTTCATCTCTATACCTGTTCACCCGTGTCCTTGACAGAGAACAAAAAGCACAGATGATTCTACTTTTACTAGCAACTGAAGCTGTTGTTGCTAATATCAATGACCTCATTGTTATAAGAAAATTTGAGGCATAATCTGAAACAATATGAATATTTACTAATATTTTTTAAAATCACAATTAATTCCTGTTATCAGTTGGCTATTTAAAAATGGTAAGCACAAACATTTAATTTTTGTAAAATTTCAGTTGAAATATTTGGCAGAGATTAGGAAAAATTTCAAAAGTTTTAAAAGTGCAGACATTTAATTTAATAATGAATCTATGTTGACAGTAGTAATGTAAAAATTGCAATGATATTGTTCTTTAGGACAAATTTCTTAGTTTTAAGGTGTTCACCAAAATATTAAATATTCCTTCTATTTTTATTATTGTTTTGTTATTTTATAAAATTGAAATGTACTTGCTGATATCTTAGTTAGGGTTTCTATTCTTCTGATAAAACATTATCACTGAAGCAAATTGGGGAGGAAAGGGTTTATTTGGCTTATACTTCCATATCACTGTCCATCACCAAAGGAAGTCAGGACAGGAACTCAAACAGGGCAGGAATCTGGAGGCAGGAGCTGATGCAAAGGCCACAGAGGAGTGCTCTTTACTTGCATTGCATTACTCTCTATGGCTTGCCTAGACTGCCTTTTTTTTCTTGATTATTAAATTATTTTTTTAAGTTTTGTTTTTCATTTTTACATACCAACCCCAGTTTCCCTTCCCTCCCCTTCTCCTGCCCTCCCTCACCTCACCCAGTCCCAGCCCCTATCCACTCCTCAGAGAGGGTAAAGCCACCCTTGGGGAGTCAAGGAAGTCAGGCACACTAAGTTGAGGCAAGCTCCTCCCCATTGTCTCAAAGCTGAGCAAAGTATCTCACTCTAGGGAATGGGTTCCTAAAAGCTGTTTCACCTGGGGTAAGTCCTGGTCCCACTGCCAGGGGCTTTCCAAACTAATCTAGTCACATAACTGTCACTCACATTCAGAGGGCCTAGTTCAGTACCATGCATGTTCCCCAGCTGACATCAGCCTGCTTTCTTATAGAACTCAGAGCCAAAAGCCCAGGGGTAGCATCACCCACAATGGGCTAGGCCTTCCCCCATCAATCAAGAATTAAGAAAATGACCTACAGGCTTGTGTATAACCTGATCTTATGGAGTCATTTCTTTCCTTCTCTTTCCTTCCTTCCTTCCTTCCTTCCTTCCTTCCTTCCTTCCTTCCTTCCTTCCTTCCTTCCTATCTCTCTCTGTCTCTCTCTCTCTGTCTCTCTCTCCCTCCTTCATTCTGTTGTTGTTTGTTTTTGACTCTTGGGGGGGGCACCACTCAGCTCCCAAATAAATCACACAGGGGAGCTTATTGTTACTTATGAATGCTCGGCCTTAGCACGACTTACTTTCTAGCCAGCTTTCTCTAACTTAAATTATCTCATCTACTTTTACCTCTGTGCTTTTCCCGTTCTCTTATTTCTGTAAATCTTACTCTTACTCCATGGCTTGCTGCATAGCAGGGGAGCTGGCCCCTGAAGTCCTCTTCTTTCTCTGGCTTCTTCTACTTCTCTCCCAGATTTGTTCTTCTATATATTATCTCTGCCTGCCAGCCCTGCCTATCCTTCCTCCTGCCTTGCTGTGGGCCATTCCGTTCTTTATTGGACCATCAGGTGTTTTAGACAGACATGGTAAAGCAGCTTCACAGAGTTAAACAAATGCAGCAGAAACAAAAGTAGCACACGTTAGAATAATATTCTACTAGACCCCTCTCTCCCTCCCCTCCCCCCTTCTCTATCTTTCATTCTGTTCTTTTGTTTGTTGGTTTTCAGAGACAGGGTTTCTCTGTGTAGCCCCGGTTGTCATAAACTCATCTGTAAACCAGGCTGGGCTGAAGCTCAGCTGTGTTTAAAAGCATGCACCACCAGTACCTGGCTGGAAGCATTTTCTTAATTGAGGTTCCCGCCTCTCAGCTGATTTCATTTTCTGTCAAGTTGACATAAAACTACCCAGCATAGCTGACCAGTTTTTTAATCATAATATGTAGCTTTATTTGATTTTTGAATCTTTGCTACAAAGCATGAATTTGCTAGTTTTCTGTGCCAGAAAGGTTTTGAAATTTTATACATATAGGACATTTTGATATTGACATGAGGAAAAGTGCATTTTCAAGGAATGTTCAGATAGAGGAGAAATGCATGTAAATCACTCACTTTACTTAAACATGTGTTAAACTAAACGTCTTTCATTTTGTATTCTGAATCTGAAACAAAACTACCTCCTCTAAATATGAAATACATAATGTGTTTTATCACTATTGGTATATTGAGATACATGTAAAGATTTAAGTCCCCATTTGATGTTGAAAAGACATACTGCTGTACTTGAAGATAATGTGACTACTATAAATTGGGTAGTTATACAAGATTATATACTTCAGAAAAATTCTTTAAAGAGCAAATAACGTTTTAAAATATTTGAAGTGTTTTTAGGTATATGCTATATGATTTGGACAGTGATGTCAATATCATGGATGAACACTTTTAATTTATGATTTATAAACTGATGATTTCATAAGAAAAAGATGTTGTATATTTCCATGACTAGATGAAGGGAAACAAATATTCCTTTGAAAATACACAGTGATTTGTCAGTAGAAACTGTGTTTTGTGTATCATGAATTTATTTCTGAATAAGTATGATAATTATTTTGGAGATATTAAAATAAGTTGATTCTTCCATTCTATTCTGGCCTGTTAGGCAGAAGTGCTGAGCACACATTCATTGGCATGTTCCATAAGAACACAGAGAGAACTGAAAAGATGTGCCTTTAGCTCCCAGGAATTTCATCCAGCTATAAGGCAGCAAACATGCATATGAACTCTTATCTCTACTTAGGAAATGCTCTTCCAAAATGCACCCGAGGTATTGGGGCTAATGATTGGTAATTTTTCTTTTCTTTGAGAAATTTTTGTTTGACTGGAGTTGCTATATACTCATTGAAAATATCTTATTAAAGAGATGCTAAATAAAAATCTTTCTCAAGAACTGATCCATTCACAGAAGTATTACTAAAAAGGGCAAATCTTTTCAAAAGCCCCCCTCCCTCCTCCCGTCCTCCTCATCTCTTCATAAAATAGTAACTGCTAAATCATGCAAAGAGAAAACGAACAAATCATTCACTCCTAGCCCAGAGAGCAATGTTCCAGAATACCTGAGAGACACAGGCCACTCATCAGCAAGCCCAACCAAGCATTTAGAAATTAATGCAGAATAACCAAGAGGATAGGAGCCTGCTGTGGTTGTTTGCTTCAACGCTTCGTGGGGTTTGGCTCACACAGAGCACTTGCACTTCCTAACATGAGAAGGAGGATGCTTTCTTACTTAGTCTTCCCTGTGTCTCTGAACCAGTAATTGGTCGCCGAAATGAGTTACTCACAATACACTTAAGACTCTAATACCCCAAAGTGTAGGCAAAAGAAAACCTGCTGTTTTGGTTGCCTGAAAATTGGTAGCTTAGTTAAGGTTGTTGACATTTAAAGCACACTTTCAGAAAACCAAGATTTTTTTTTAAAAAAAGGCAGAATTACAATGCTCCTTGAGCAATTTTGAGGTAGTAGAAGACTAAAACTTGAAAGTTGAAAAGGGTTAAAATCAGACAGTGTATCTGAGACAGCTCAGAAGGTTCCTTTAATTCTCTGTCCAAAACATCCTTTTTGTTTTGATTGAGCTAAAAGTCCCAGATGGAAAGAAAAAAACCAGGCAGCAACTCAAAAGAAACCTCAGCTCTATTTATTTTTCAATCACTACGCAGATGTGTTTGAATTTCTTCTGAGGACGGCCATCCCTGCACAGACTGCAGACACATTTTAATAGGCTGTTTCACAGCATAAGTATGTAGGAAGAGGACCAAACTACTGTTATTTGCAAGCAATGTGCTCTTAGGCTATTTTAACAAGCCTATTTTAATAAATCATTCTTTGGAAAACTCCATTGTGCAGTACACACATGTATCCACCAGGTAAGTCAGATTAATCCATAGAACGTTTTCCCTCAGATGTAAAAAGAAGAATATTAAGTAGATGGTGGTCAATGAATCGTGTTCCCAGGTCAATTGATATTTCTTTTGTGAATGTACACCTTATACATACCGTTCTGTGTGGTGGAAATAAGCATCTAAGTTGCTTGTCTCAAATACTTTATTTACTTTTGTCTCCTCTGCCTAGCATTCTCCAGGTATATGTTTGGCTTTCTCCCTGCAATTCATAGGTTTAACAGCAACCTACATCTGCATATGATGTCACTGATCACAGAAATCATGGTTCACATGCATTACCAAGTAGCTCAAATCTCTGGACCTTTCTGATATTCAATTCCTGTGTGTACACATACATAACCCCATAAAGGGCTCTCTCCTGACAATTTTTGTTTAAACATAACCTTCCCTTTCAAAAAAAAAACCCTCCTTTAACCTTCTTTTTTTCTTAGAATACATTCTTATAGTACATAAAGCATATTCTAGTTCTCCACAAGATGGCTCAGTGGATCTTAAGGACCTTAGCCTAATGGCCTGATTTGAATTCTTGGCACATGTGTAGTGATAGGCAAGTGCTGAGTCTAACAAGCTGTCCTATGGTATCTCTATATATGCTGTGGCATATGTTCTCCTACTTCTAACACACATAAAGAATTGAAATAAGTGGAATAAAAAAGATACGTTTAAAATATATATTTCTTTAATAATTTTTACTTCTCTCACTTTTAGAATACTCTAGATGGATTTTTCTTTGGGCTCCCAGCTCACGCATACACACACACACACACACACACACACAGAGAAAACAACAACAACAACAACAAAAAAGACACAGAGACTTATTATTATTCATGAATGGTCGACCTATAGCTTAGACATGTCCTACTAGCTCTTATAGCTTTTATCAATTTATATTTATCATTGATATCATTTATATCAATCTATGTTTTGCCTCACAGCTTTTTACTTCTCTTCCATCTTGTACCTCCTGTTTCCCCACCGTGTCCTCCGGCATCTCTCCCCCGCCTTGATTCATCTCCGCTCCCCCTGTCTCTGCCTGGAAGTCCCATCTAACCTCTCCCTGCCAAAAAGTTATTGGCCAGTCAGCTTCTTATTAAACCAATCAGAAGGTACCCTTGAAAAGATACATCTTCGCAGTGTACAAAAAGAGTATTCTACAACAGAATACAAATAGTGTGCAGGATTTGTGGTATAATTTATTATTTTTGCTGATGGGTATCCAATATTTAGGAGTATGTTAAACAGTCAGTAAATATTTGTTGAATGAGAAAATTAATTTTGCCTCATCTTGATGAGAAACCTTAATTAAGAAAGAGGGGATGCATATACACTCAGAACATTTGATTGCAGTCAGGAGCAAGACAAGAATGCCCACTCTGCCCACAACTGTTCAACATCATACTTTAAGTCTTTGCAAGTAAATCAAGTTAAGGAGATAAAGGAGATACAAATCAGATAGTAATAATTCAGTTTATTCATTTGCAGATGGTGAGATTCTATATATAAAAACTCTAAATATTCTACCCAAATTTTTAGAGCTGATAAACATATCCAGAAAATATGATGATATAAAATTAACAGACAAAAACAGTAGCCTTCCTATACACAAATGACAAAACGTAGCAAGAAAGAAATTAATGAAAGAATATCCTGTGCAATAACCTAAAAAATAAAATATATTATCTTAGTATAAATCTAACTAAGAATATGAAAGTCAAACCTTGTATATTGAAGACTTCCATACATTGAAGAAAATATCTGAAGAACATAGTACAAGACATAAAAACTGTAGACGAATTTCTAAATGATCTTTTTAAATAAAAAACGTGGAGCCAGAAATTTGGGTTAAAGCCTAAGAGAGATCAGGGAAATAGGGAAAGCCACCAGCCAACCTCACCTCACCAACTCCGCAGCTTCCAAGGAGAGCAACTTCCTGTCTACCCAGGCTTAGATGCCTTGCTTTTCTGCCCTCTCATTGGCTCGTAGCGCAGCGACCTCACTTCCTCTTCCTACAGAGCTCTGTCATTGTCTGTCTGTACAGACCTCCAGGTCTCTATGGTTGGTACTGGGATTAAAGGTGCGTGTCATCATGCTTGACTCTGTTCCCTAGTGTGGCCTTGAACACACAGAGATCCTGCTTTCTAAGTGATAGGATTAAGGGCATGTGCTACCACTACCCAAGATCTTTGTTTACTTAAAAATGGCTGGCCTTTTCCCCCTGATCTTCAGACAAGCTTTATTTATTAAAGAACAAATAAAATATCACCAGAAAAAAACCCTCCATGCTCATGGCTTAGGAGGATTAATATTACAAAAGATGATATTTTACCAAAAGCTATCTACAGATTTAACACAATTTCCATAACATCTCAAATTCAGTTCTTCACAGAAACTTAAAAAAAATCTTAAATTCCATGTTGAAATACAAAACACCCAGGACAGCCAAAACAATCTTGAAAAACAAAATGACTGAAAGTGGCAGTATGACATATTTCAAATTAGTATACATCTATAGCAGTTAAAACAGCATGGTACTAGCATGAAGACAAACTCATTGGTCAATGAAATAAAGCTGAAGACCCATATACAGAACTCACACTTCTAGAGTCACCTGATTTGAGAGAGGCAAACGATACACATTGGAAAAAAAGACAGCAGCTCCATGTTGAAAAATTAAATTCCTCCTTATCTCCTAGCTTCACAGTTCAACCACAAATGAATCAAGCACTCAACAAAGGCCTGACACTCTGAATGTGATAGAGGAAAAGTGGGGGATATGTTTGGACTCAGTGGCACAGAAGAGTACTTTCTGAACCACACACCACCTGTGGTGCAGGCAGTAAGACCAACAGTTAATACATAAGACTTCATGAACTTAAAATGTTTCTGTACAGCACAGGACACCATTGCTATAGTGGAGAGGTAGCCCAAAGAACAGGTAAAAAAAAATCAGCTATACATCTGACAGAGGGTTAGTATCTAGGATACACAAAGAATTGAAAATGTAAATATCAAGAAAAGAAGCAAGATAATTTTAATGATGGCGTGTGCAACTAAACAAAGTTCTCAAAACATGAAATACAAATGGCTGAGAACTATTTTTGCTTAATCTAGTCATCAAGGAAATGAAAAAAAAATCTCATCCCAGTCAGAATAGCTTATGTGGGGGAAGAAAGGAAAGAACAGAGATATTGCCATGAATAAAGGGAAGGAAGAACACAAAACTGGTGCAGTCACCATGGAAATCAGTGTGAAGCTTCCTCTAAAAGCTAAGCTAGACATAGAAATAATCTGCCACACAATTCAACTATATCATTCCTAGGACTTTGTCCCAAAGACTTCATTTCCTCCTAAAGAGATGCTGGCACGTCAGAGTTTGCTGTTGCTCTAGTCACAATAACCAGGAACTGGGAGAGCCTAGATGTCTATCAAGTGAAAAATAGATAATAAAACTGTGGTATATTTACAAAATGATGTGCAAGTCACAGGTAAATTGATAGAGCTGGAAACAATCATTAAACCTAAAGATACAATCATCACCTATTTTCTTTTATATTTTTATATTAGCTTTTAGTGTGGTTCATTAGGAATAGCAATTGAAACCAGGGAATTGCTAAAAGGCCACAAGGAAGGGCTTTGAAAAGAGAAATAGAATCCACTTGTACAAAGAGGTAGTGTGGAATTAAGGATTAGTAAGGGCTTAAATTGGGGTAGGGATGCAGGGGGCAGGGTTGAGAAGAAAATATGGATACGGATCAAAACCCATGAAGATTTTTGAAACAGTATGGTGGTATTGTGTTCCCCAAAATATTGTGTACCCTAATAAATTTATCTGGGGTCAGAGAACAGACAGCCACTAGATACAGAGGCTAGAAAATGGTAGCACTCACACCTTTAATCCTAGCATTCCAGAGAGAAATCCCTCTGGATCTCTGTGAGTTCAAGGCCACATTGGAAACAGCCAAGCATGGTGACACACGCCTTTAATCCCAGAAAACCAGCCTTTAATCCCAGGGAGTGGTGGTAGAAAGCAGAAAGGTATATAAGGCGTGAGGACCAGAAACTAGAAGCATTTTGGCTGGTTAAGCATTTGGCTGGTTAAGCATTCAGGCTTTCAAGAAGCACAGTTCAGCTGAGAGCCATTCGGATATGAGGACACAGAGGCTTCCATTCTGAGGAAACAAGATAAGCTGAGAAGTTGGCCAGGTGAGGTTAGCTGTGGCTTGTTCTGTTTCTCTGATCTTCCAGTGTTCACCCAAATACTTGGCCTCAGGTTTGATTTTATTAATAAGAACTTTTAAGATTCCTGCTACAAAACAGTCCTATGGAAACCTACTACTTAGAAGCTTCCAGATAGATATGTTCATACATACACCCATACATTTTTTCATATTTACTTAAAAAGATTTTAAATGCAGGGTGGGGCAGCTACCCACCAACCCCACAGTTCCCCAGAGTTTTCTTGAGTGAGAGCAGCAGGAAATATTAGATAGAAGGATTTAGAATGTGGAGATAAACAGACAGAAAATACAGGATAGCTTCAAGAGGGCCTGGAACCTATTCCAATGGGCCTTCACTGTCTCTTCCCTAAGGTATTTATAGAAATGCCAAGGGATGGAGCAAAAGACCTCCTCTCAGCACAGCCAAGTGCACACCATCTCAGACACCTGCCACTCAGGCCCGTGGTCCAATTATCCTCTCTATGCAGACCTGCTGGGTAAAGCCGCCAGGAACCTGAAAATGGACTCCCACAATGTAGTTATATAGTGGAGCAATAAAGTCCTCACTACACAACAGAGGCAAACAAACAAACAAAAAAAATGAAACAAAAATAGTTCTTAGGAATGGGTTGTTTTCTTTTGGAGTTGTTGGCAAATGAGGCCCCCAGACACGAAACATTGCAAGCTATATCCATTGTTCTTGGCCGCATTAAAGAGCATGATAGTCTGTAGACATTACATATTTGAGTCAGAGAAATTTTAGAAACCAAGTTGGTACTGAAATGGAAGCTTTATCCTGCTAGTTAGCTTTCATAGTGCTAGAGAGTACTATGTAGATACTGAAGGATGAACACTGTCATCACTTATGCCTATAAGTGAAGCACTAAAGCTAAAATATCAACTGTCCTAACAAGATACTCCTGTTAGCTCTATGGTTGCATGAACATCATTAGACTAACAAACCATGTTCTGATTGAGCTGAAATACTGCCCTACAAGATAAAACCCACAGCTGACAACACTGTCTATCCAAGTACTTCTGACTAGATAGTCCATAACTTTTTTTATTAGTCTACCAAGTAGACTAATTAAGCTGACTCGTAATGACTTTGTTATTCTCACAGATCAATGCATCTCTTTGTTCTCATCTGAGAAGCTTCAATTAGCAGTAGACGATGGTTATAGCAGAGACCAACAGCTGCCTAAATTGTAGAGAATAAGGAACAAAATTTTTTAGCACCAAATGGATTCATAACCTCTCTCTACTAGAACCCCTCCTGCCAAGGCTGAGGATTATTGTAGACAATGGTTGGAAAGAGTGGAAGAGCCAGAGGCAGTGGATTACTACAAAAAAACCAGTGTGTTCTGGACATATTAGGAAATCTGCATTCATGAACTCACAGCAGTTGGACAGCATGCCCAAGGTCTGTGCAAGCCTGAGCTAGAAGGACAAACCCAGCAAGAAGACAGGAGTTGGGCACAGTTACATTCTTGGCCATGGATCTATTAACATTTGTTAGATGATGGGAAAGGGAGAGAAGCTTTGCTGTACTCGTGTAACAAGCCACTTGAAAGCTGACCAGTCTCCACTGGAAGACTGCACATCCAAGAATTTTTGAGCAGCACAAAATGGTCTCTATTAAGGAAAAAAAAAGACAAAGGTTGGATGGGTGGGGAAAGAGTATGGATATGAGAAGAAGTATGGATCTATGCTCAAAACACAATTATGACATTTTGAAGAATATAATAAAAATTGAAAATAGGAAAGAGGAGGAAGTAAATTTGGATGGAGACACAGAAGCAGAGCAGATAACAAGAAGACTATCCTGAGTCAGGTAGACAAAGATAACAATGTAGAAGTTATATTCTGGTGATATTGAATGAAGTAAAGCTACACAACCCTTAAAGTCCACAGACAGAGAGAGGATAGACAGAATCCAGGATGCTCTTGTTCCCCCGAAAGAGTCCCTCCAAACAGAAGGCATTTACTTTCTTGAAATTATGGCGAAAGAGCAGGTTTGAGTGAATGACGAGGTCAAGGGCTTGCATCCTGAATACATGCTTAAAATCTACAGCATATATATTCATGCTGCTCACTGGAAATGCTAATGCCATTCTATGGATAGGGATGGTTCAGTTAGAACTGGTTTAAGGAAAGGAGAAAGTATTTATTTCACTGATAAAAATTGTTTGTGAACAAAATTACTTAATCATTAAAGGGTATTAGAACAAAAGTCTTTAAAATGGACATGTCTGCTCAGATTGCAACCCTAGCACTCAGAAACATTTAGCAGGAGGATGATTGAGAATTTCAGGGGTGGGCGTTCACATCATGAACACTTATCATCCTTATTTTCTTATGTATTCGTTAATTAAAATAATTTAAATTTAAAATAATCGAGTATTTTTATCTCTCCTTATATATTGTTAGTTGCAATTTACATGGAATTTTATCTATATTTGCTAAGAAGTATTAGAATTACAAGCTCAAATATTCATTAATCAAATGAAAGTAAATACCAATGTATTAATTCTGGAGATTTTGTCGCTCAGAATTTAGCCAACAAATTCAGAGCTTGATTATGAGTGTAATTTTAAAAGTATAAAATAATACTAAAAGATCTCTAACCATTAGTTAAACATTAAAACCTCACTAAGGTAAACTCACAATATAATTTAATCATTTATGAACGTGTTTTTATTATTAAAATAATTGTTGTACCTTGTGCATTGGTGTGTGTGTGTGTGTGTGTGTGTGTGTATGTGTGTGTGTGTGTGTGTAGGTGCAGTGTACCTGGTGTGTGTCTGTAAGTGTGTAAGTGCTCTATGTCCTTGGGCACACTTTGAAGTTATTGTTCTATATGTTATAATATATATATATATATAATATATATATATATATATATAAAAGCTAAAATGTGTGTTATGAGGGTTTGAAAGAGGGCTCAAGAGTTAAGAGTACTTGCAGTTCTTACAGTGGACTTGGATTAATTCCCAGCACCCACAGAGCAGCTCACAATCAGCCATCACTTCATTATCTGAGGGTCCAGTGGCATCTTCTGGTCACTACAGTCACTATGTATGCATGCAGGCAAAAACTTATACATATAAATAGAAACAAATTTTTAAATATATTATGTCAAATTGTATGATTAGAAATAAGACAGAATGTGTGTATATATATATGTATATATATATATATATGCAACCATATATTTATAATTATTTATACAGTCAATAATACAATTAAGTTTGTGAGGAATATGCATATGATTATCTAATGAATGTAGATATCTTCATGCATGAATACATATTGAAAAACAAACTTTCTCTTGTGCCAGAGCATACAAGGTTTTGTTGAATATTCAGTTACATTATTCTGTATTTTTTCAGTCTTCTCCCACTAAGACAAATATTTTTGTTTAATTTTCCTGTTACCCAGAGAGTACTACTTTTTAAAAGCAACTCCAAATTTGCAATAACCTGAAGAAGTTCAATGTTGTATGCATTAATTCAATTCTAATACTTGGAGACACTCTGTTGTGGCCTCCATAGATATACTTATATGCATGCCAATACTCATAATATAATGTGAAAAATAAATAAAATTTCTTAAAAAGGAGTATGTTATCATGATTATTACTTTCCTGAGTTAAGGTAAATAATTAATTGTTGTTTATGTAAATGTATTTCCTATTTTAACTTGGCTGTTAAAGAAGCTTGGCATAATTAATAGATAAATACTTGTTGATTTTGTATCCCTAATTTTTTGTTTCACATTATATTTCTCTTACACTCGCTCAGGACAGAACCCGTGTCCTATCATCTAAAGTGAGCACTGCACATATGACCCTTTTTGCTCTGAGACAAGGTCTTGCTGTGTATCTCAGACTACCTTAGGACTTCCTACATAGATTAAGATGGCCTCAAACTCAGAACACTTCTGCCTTTACCTCTTGAGTTCATGTTTCTTATTCATGCACATTTTATGCATTTACTCCTCTTTATTAGTTGACCAGTGTGGTTAAATATTACAACCTCTTTTGTTCTACATACTGAATGCTTTGTTTTCTTTCTTTCTTTCTTTTTCCTGCAAATAGGATGATACTGTATGAATTTTTTGGACATTTTCAGATAAAATTGATGTTTTGCAGACCTGAAAAGTCCCAAAATGTTCTTGATTAATTTTTCCAAATGCAATTCATAGTCTACTGCTGTCATTAAGCTCTCATGCTTTCCTTGAAATGACAGGCAATATATTACCTTAGAAGCTCCCTCTCCCCTCCCACTAACACTATGTTTCTCCTTGTCCTAATGTTTCATTTTTTTTCAATGTCTTCTCACTGTGGACTACATAAAATACCACGCTTAATAGTATACAAAGCATCCCACCTCCATAACACTCACCAAGGTGTCCTGAAAGTTCCCATGAGCTATACTAAATCACACAGCTTCCTTCCTAACTTCAGGCCATTTTTTGGTGCATTTATTTTACAAAATATGCGATTGCGATTTTCTTATTTCTCTGTTGTCTTTTGACATAAAATTTCCTCAAGTGTCTAATTCCAAGGATGTCTTTCTCAAAGACCTGGGGGCAATCACTTTGAAATGTAATGATCTGGAATGACATTTTCTATCTCCAGTCTACTTGAGAGAGACGGCACCTAAAACTTTACTAAGAATATTCTACCAAGCAGACAGAACTACACAACAGACTCATACTCACATTTATCATTGCTAAGAACTTTCTTCCAAGGTTATTGGAGGATTTTTAAGTGTTCTACTTTTTCTCAAGCATGACTAAGAAAATTCTGTTTTCTCTATGTATTTCTTTTGGGTAAAGTCCCCCAGAGTCTATTTAAGTCTGTCTGCTTTAATTTTCTTTCATACCACCATGCAATTTTCATTGAGCTTCTCCCTGAAATATTTCTCTTGATTTCACTGCAATAGTCATCTTTTAAAATTATATATCAATTACTTATTTATAGTATTTACTATTTAGTGATTTTTCCATTGTCACTAATGTATGAACTTCTCCCAATCAGTAATTATATAATTTTTTAACTTTTCATATTGAAACATATCAGATACTGGAAGACTAAGTGAAACAAACTAGGCAGAAATATTTTAAATTAACTTTTAAATTTTCTTAATTTACTTTGTGTGTGTGTGTGTGTGTATGTGTGTGTGAAGTGTGTGAATGTGTGATGTGTGTACCATGTCACATGTGTAGTCCAAAGACAATTTATAAAAAGTGACTCTCTTTCCACCATTGAACTCCAATTGTCAGACTAGGTGACTGTACTAGGTACTGTTAACCATGGAGCCATCCCACTGTCCATTCTGGGTTTATGTAGTTGTTTTTTCTTTTGTATTTCTTTTATTTGTAAGATTACATTTAAAGCATTTCTTCCTTCCCATTCCTCCCTCCAAACACTACCATATGTCACTTCTCGCTCTGTTTAAAAGTCATAATCTTTTTTATTAATTGTTATTAATTACATATATATGCAATTATATATATATGGAGATATATTGCTAAATATAATCTGTTCAGTCTTTGTAATGTTACTTATACGTATGTTTTAAGAGCTGTTCATTTGATATTGGGTAACCAACTAATGTGCTTTTCCCTGGAGAAGACTACTTCCTTACTTTGCTTTAGTTATTATTTTTACTATTATTATTATCATTATTAATTTATTTTCTGTGTGTATGTGTGTGTGTGAGTATGTGTAAGGCTGGGTCCTGTGGCCTTTCCCCCACCTGCTTTGGTATTTATAAAATTGGTATTTCATTTTATTTCTTTGTTCAATTCCTGTTTTGGCAGTCATGATGGTGAGACTTTTTTTTGTGTACCTTCTGAAATTACTAGAAGCACAATCTCACAATAAACTCCCTGACATTCTTGCTCTTAACAATCATTCATTCCTCTTCTGCAATGTTCCCTGAGCCTTGAGTGTGGGAATTGTTTTGTAGATGCATACACTGGGACTAGACTCACCAACTGCATTTATTGGTTGTGGTTTTCTATAGTGGTCTCTATCTGATGCAAAGAGGTATTTCCTTGATGAAAGATGAGGGCTACATTTATCTGTGGGTATAATGACAGATATTTATAATGTAGTTAGGCAGTATGCTGGTTTAGGAAAGTGGTGGTTCTAGGTTTTCTCCAAGATCCATGACTTCTCTAGTCATTAAAAACTGGTTAATTTTCCAATACCAGGCATAATTTACCTTTTCTTGAACAGGAGATGTTGGTTATCACTATATATATATATATATATATATATATATATATATATATATATATATATATGCCACTACTATATCATAGGGTTATTGTGCCATGCTGGTTGTTTTGGTTCATAGACAGCATAGCTGAGTAGGACTGCTGGATGCTTACCTTCTTTGGAAGTTTGAGTGGTGCCTTTCATACCATAAAAGCTAGCCCTCAGGGAGGGTTCATCCTGACCAATTCCAGCTCAGAGCTCTCTATGACATGAAGTTCATGGTGTTTTCAGTAATAAGGACTTATCTTCTTCCTCTGGGGTGAACCAAGGTCATTAACAGTAGTCTGGGGTTTTGTGAGTCTCAGGGACAGCCCTGACCAACAACGCAACACCAGGTTTTTCATGCCTGGTGTTGAGTTTTTATGAGGTGGTCTTTAGGATTTGGAGGGAGCATTATTATCCCTGATGAGAAATTTTCATTTAAATTGTATATGTATAATTCGATTCAGACTTATGTGTATTATATGGCTGTTTTTAAGTAGATAGTAAATAGTATGATTCTTTGTGACTTTTTCATACATCCTTACTATTATTTTACACTTTCTCTTTCTAAATATTTATCCCCTTCCCTCCCCAATTACAGACCACCTTTCCCATTTCCCTAGTCAGATCAATTGGACCTTGTTATTCCCCTTTCCATTGCTTCCCCAACACCAACCCGAGCAACGATTCATTTTTCCTTTCCTGGTTTCTGCAGTGACTCCAGGATATGTACTCATATCTGACAATTTGGAGCAAGGAGCTTCAAATAGGAGGGAACATGTCATATTTGTCTTTTGGGTCTGAACTACCTCACTCAAGATCATTCTTTCTAGTTCATTTACCTGAGAAAATTCATGATTTCTTTTTCATTTAGAGCTGAATGGTATTCTGTAGTGTATATGTACCAGATTTTCATTATCTGTTATTTGGTTGAACAGAATTTAGGTTGTTTCCATTCCCTAGTCATGGTCAATGGAGCAGCAATGGAACATGTTAAGCAACTGTCTAAGGAATAAAAGTTTGAGTCCTTGGGCAAATGCCTGTGTTGATATTTTATTTGTGCAACCCAAAAAACTTATCTGGGGATCAGAGAACAGAGCTACTCACCAAATTAGACATAAAGGCCAGGCAGTGTCATTTGGGAGGAAGAGATCCATCTGGATCTCTGTGAGTTCAAGGCCACACTGGAAACAGAGCCAGGCGTGGTGGCACACACCTTTAATCCCAACACTTGGGAAAAACACATGCCTTTAATCCCTGGAAGTAATATGTCAGGACACAGAAAGGTATGTAAGGCATGAGGAGACAGAAACCTGTGCTCTTGAGGTTGAGGATTTCAGTAATAGGATTCCAGGAGTTGGTGAAGAGAGGTTAACTATGGCTTGTTTTGTTTCTCTGATCTTTCAGCTATCACACCAATATCTGGCTCTGGTTTTTTATTAAGAAGACCATTGAGCAATTCATATTACATCTACAAATGCCAAAGAGTAATACAACAACATATGGCAATTTTTTTTTTGAGAATCTTCTGCACTGATTTTCATAGTGTCTGCTTACCTAGCTGTGGTGGCACTCACCTATAGGATATACTGAAGAGGTGAAATTTTAATAAAACAAAGAAAATATTTTTAAAATAATTAATAAAATAACATGTTTGCTGCAAGTTTTCATTTTAAAATGATTTTTAAATTTAAAAAAATATGAAGTTTCTTCTGTTTGAATAATTATTGGTTCTATAGCAAAGTTCATTATTGTGTGTAACATTGTCTAAACAACTTAAGTTTATTGTTCATTAAAGTTTTCTGGAAACACAGTTTTACTAATTTCTTCTTGATCTAGGAGTAGATACAAGTGGAAAACCAATGTAATCAACATACTTTTTCCAAATTTTCAGAAAAATGCCCAGCAACAAACCAATGGTCAGTGTTGGAGTGTGAGTGAATTCCTGACAGAGGAATATCTATCTCTAAGACATGACCTGGATAGAATTCTACACTAGGAATACAGCATGCTCCCAGCCATGGGAGAAGCTGAAGTGAAATCTTTAAGAAATGTTGTTAAACCTTGTGATGTAGGTACAGATTAATGGCATCTGTGTAGTGTTGAAATTACTTATCAACTGGATAGACCATTTTATTAAAACCTATTTTAATCTACAAAATGGATACATCAGCAAGATCTTCTCCTTGACTTTGCATTATGAGAGTTACATTTTTTAAAGAGAGGATTTCAAGTTTCCTCTCTGTATCTTTCACATTCCTTCCAAATAGATTGTTGACACACTCATATTCATGGATTATATTGCCTCATTTTGTCTCAAGGAAAACATTTCAATATTCACCTATGTATAGATATGCACAAGAGTGTTAGAAGCTGAGTACTAGCATTTCTCTTTGTTATTTGTCATAATTACAAATATAAATTCCTGCAAAGGGCATATTATCAGGATTTTGCTGTAGCAAAAAATACATGAAGTAGGTGGTTTTATAAAGGTGAATTTTTTGTTACCTCAGGGTTTTGAAGGTTGAGATACATTAAATCAAGTGTAACTCTGAGAAAGGCTTCTTGGTTATTATTGACATTAATGCATACAGGAGGAGAAAATGTTGTCAGCAGGAAGCGAATTAGTGATTCAAAATTGCTATTGTTAAATGAGAGTCACCTGATAGATTTGTAAATTCTTTTTGTTTGTTTGTTTTTGTTTTCTATTTTCTTTGCTTTTCTTTTTTTCTTTTTTTCTTTTTTGTTTGTTTTTTTTCTTTTCTTTTCTTTTTTGTTTTGGTAAACATTACCCTTGACTATATGTGCCCCAAATACATTTGATGGGTTTTTTTGTTGTTGTTGCTGTTGTTGTTTTCAAGATTTTTTATTTTATTTTATTTTGTATGAATCAATCTATGAACATGTGTTTGTAGAAGTATATAACATTGTCTACAGATAACATTAGAGGCTAGAGAAGGGCATTGGAAACCATGAAGCTAGGATTACAGGCAGTTGTGAGCAGCCCCATGTGGGTGCTGAACTCAGGTCCTCTGGAAGAACAAGTGCTCATAAACACTGAGCCATATAGTCAGCCTCAATTTGACACTTAAATGACTCAGTAGTTTTCATGGGACTTCTCCAATACATGAATACATTATTCCTTTACAGTATTGGGGTCTACTTGTATAAGGAGAAATTTATTATTTACATGAAATTCAAATTAACATTTATGTAATTTCTATTTGCTAAATATAAAAGCACTAATTCTGGAGCCAGAATACTTGCTTCAAATTGTTACCTTACAATAATTATCTTGTATAAAGTTTCTTTCCTTAACCTTTTGCTCTCAGATTGCTCATGTATACAGTCTGGCTGGTAATAGTAAGCGCTTCATTGACAGACTGAAGATGTTTCTGCATACATATGACTCAGAAGTAGCAGTAGGACTGGGCAGGCTTGCTATTTTTCAGCTTTTTCTGTGATAACATTGTGTAATAAACCCTCCAAAATTCACTGACAACAACAACTATCACCTTCTTAGTGGTCTATGGATCTATTAAACCTCTTTTCAAATGGATCGGCTAATTTCATATTCTTTAGCAAAACAAAGATATGTAGCTAACTGGGATATCAAGGTATAGATAAGTACAAATCTTCAGTGGATGTAACAAGGGCGTGTCTGATGGACACTGCTTACCACAGTTGGGCTATAATTATGGCCTCTTTCTAAACTTTGCAACACAAAACTGAAATAAGCGAACTCTGTGTTTCAGATTGTTATTTCTGGTCAAGAGGTGATGGAAAACAGGCAAAACAACCACAACAACAACATATGGTGTATTGACCATAAGAAAAAAAAATAGATGGCTATTGTGAGACAGGGAATGTGTACATACATAGGAAGAGAAGTTAAGCAAGCACAGACGCTGGGAGGAGCTATGCAATCATGCCAGGCAGCACCCCTTGTGTTATTCCATGACATTTGACAACCTACTGCGTAAATTTTTTTCCCTTTTCCATTGAAAATTCCTGCAACACTATCATCAAATAGTCTGGACTATGGAACTATGTACATTCTTCATCTATTTTTGTCTTTTGTAGAAATGCAATAAATGCACAGTTCAGTGAATGTGTTGCCAAACAAACTGTACATTCCATTAATAATAACATATCATCTGGTGTACTATAAGCTTTATAAACAATGAAAGAGATAGCTACTTATTTTTTATTATATTTTATGTTATTATAACAAAATACCTAAGGCTAGGTGACATATATAAAGGAAAGACATTTAACCCACAATGTTGGAGGTTGAAATTCCAAACACTGACTTCAGTGAGGGTCTCTTATCTTAAATCTATCATGGCAGAGGAAGAGAAAGAAACTGTCCATATCTACAAGGAACAACGATGTGGGTGTCTGTACTTTGTAGGGAACTCAGGGTTTGAAACTGCCATTCTTCTCAATAGTAGTGCTCACTGGATTAATTACCTCAAAGTAAGCTCCATTTCGTATAGTCTCTGCCTCTCAACATCTTAGCATTGGGCAGTAAGCTTCCAGGATGTAAGACTTCAGGATACACATTCACAGCATTTCTACACTATAGTATTTAATCACTCTCCTGTACATGGCTTCACGCATATAAGCACTTCACTTGTAAAGTACTCATAAAAGCTGCCAAGAATATGCTTGCATGAGACAGGAGAGGAGGAATGGATTGTGGCATAATAATTTTTTACAGTGCTTTGCATTTTGGGATAGCGAAGAGATAAAACTTTTGCCTAGCCTGCATGAAGCCCTGAGTTTGATCATTAATACCCAAACAAAAACAGAGAATGAGAAACATGCACACACACACACACACACACACACACACACACAGTGAGCGAAAGAGAGAGAGAGAGAGAGAGAAAGAGAAATATATAAATGAATGTAAAAAATAAATATTTATGGTAAGTTAAAGAAAAGAACATATTTTTAAGTGTAAATTATAACTGTAACCATTTAAGGGGAGAGGTGACCAAGAATATATACTGGTGGTCTAGCTGTCTAGAGTATGTAAAGCCCTTGTGTCCTATCCTCAAGAAATAAAATTATAAAAGAATAACAATGTGGAAATTAAACTTCAGCTGTACAGTGTAAGTAGATTTAGTCCTGTTATGGTCAAGATTTCTCATTAAGAACCTCAGTTCCATCTCACCAGAACATCAGGAGTAAACCAGAGATGAGCAGTAATGTGAGAGAGGATGCCGGGAAGGACCTTAGAGAGAATCAGGGCTTATTGGGATGGATATATTTGGCGTCTGGAGTCAGGGACAACTGTAGTTCAAGAAAAACACGCTTGGCTCTGAAGAGGATGCTAGTTGTACAACTGGAAATTTCTATGAATCCTATCTACAAAAGTGACAGGAAAGAAAGATGAGAAGATACCTTAAGAAGTCTAAAACATCAGAGCCAGGCGGTGGTGGCACACGCCTTTAATCCCAGCACTCGGGAGGTAGAGGCAGGCGGATCTCTGTGAGTTCGAGGCCAGCCTGGGCTACCAAGTGAGTTCCAGGAAAGGCACAAAGCTACACAGAGAAACCCTGTCTCAAAAAACCAAAAAAAAAAAAAAAAAAAAGAAATCTAAAACATCAGAAGGACTTTCACTGATTGGTGAGGAAGCATTGATTGCTGGAAATGGAGGTTCAACCCTGGTTTCCACACTGAGAAAGTTGAGGCAAGATGATTACCTTGAGTAAAGATAACCTTGGGCTGTGTAGCAAAAGTCCATCTCACAAAACAACCCACACAGACAAACACCCACACAATAAAACAAACAAAAACACGTTGCTGGCATTCAGGACACATATAGGGTATTTGTTCACATTTGAATTTTTGTACATTTTAAAAATATTTCTGAGATTATGATTACATCATTGTCTCCTTCACTTTCTTTCCTCCAAACCTCCCATATATCTCTCCTTGCTCTCTTTCAAATTTATGACCTCTTATTTTCAATAATAATTGTTACATGCACATACATGTATATGTACATATGTGAATATATACATATATATTTGTAAATATAATCTGCTCAGTCTTTGTAATGTTAAATGTTTTCATGTTTTTAGAACTGAACATTTGGTATTGGATAATCAATTGGTATGCTCTTCCTTTGGGAACATTATTTCTCCCACTCTACACAATCCTTAGTTGCCTGCATTTATTTGTGTAGGGCTGAGGTTAGAATTTTTTTTAAGTGTGAGTTTAGATATGACCACAAGTCTGTCATTTCGATCTTGGCTTATCATGGTCACAACAGGATCTTATCTATTATTTGAATTTTAAGGAAGTGATTTAGAAAAACCTGTGAATGGCAATCCCACTCTTAGCAGTAACAGGTTAGTTCCTGTCAGTTAGGATCTTCTTTTTCATATACATGCAGCCCCATTTTGCCTAAAGAAAGATAAAGTCAGGCTATATATCTTTAATCTTTAATAAAAGTGTGATATAAAGAATTTAACACTTGCTAGATTTTTTCTGATCAGAAGGCCATTTACAAAATACAGCACACGGCAGAAAGGGCCTGCTCCTCCTGTGGTAGATTGAGATGATGAATGTCTTGACTGGATGAAGAACATGAAGCAATGCTTCCATTCTGGACAGGAAATTCCAGCCAACAGGAATGCAGATGGTTTTCAGAAACAGCAGAGTCAGTTCCAGGCAAGCAGATCTTGGCTGCTCTGCTTCTGGGAGTACCTAAATTTGCCAAATAGCAGAGTGGCAGTTTGCCATACAACTTAAATTTCTGGATGATGTCAAGAAAAACACTGATTCTGAGTGTGTCCAACATTTTCTTATGTTAATGCCCAAGATCTTTTACATCTTGGAACTGAAAACGAAAGTTCTTACAGCTATTCACTTTTAATCTAATGTTTCTCCCGTTTCCTCACACCTACAAGGCAGTATTGTGACTGGAAGAGAAATCCAACTCTTGATTTAATGTTATCTGGTTTTGCAGCTGGAGTAGGAAAATAGACAGTGGTATTTTATCATATTTTAAAACTGATAAGGCCAGGAGCTATATTGCTTGGCTTTAATCCCAGCACTCAGGAGTCAGGGGCAGGCAGATTTTTTAAAGGCCAAATGAATTACCAGTAAGACCCAGTCTTTAAAACGAAGGGGAAAAAAGTTAGGAAGAAAAATAGAAAGGAAAGAAGGAAAAGAGGGAGACAGTGAGGGAGGGAGGAAGGCAGAAAGGAAGGAAGGAAGGAAGGAAGGAAGGAAGGAAGGAAGGAAGGAAGGAAGGAAGGAAGGGAGGAAGGGAGAGCATGATAGTGTTCCCAATAATACATATTTTTATAGTAATGCTCTCTATACTGTCCTTTCTGTCAACTTCTATAAATATCTCTTTGCATTTCTTAGTAAGTGCATGCTTTCATTTTAAGTCGCATTAAGGAACTTCATACTTGTTTCATTATTTCTGCTTTCTAGATATTTCTATATGTTTATTTTGTACTCCTCAACCATTGTCTTTTAAATATATCTGAATCCTAAAGGAATATTGAAACAAACCACCATGGAAAATTTATTTTTTAGTTTTTTTCTAAAGATGGAATTAAATTTTTGTTTTAGAAAAAGAAGGATGCTAACTATGAGATGCATCATAAATATAGTAAAAAGAACTTTGATATTTTGGAAGAGTAAGAAATTAATCATTTGCTCTTCAAATAGTTAAGTTTGGCAGCTCAACAATGCCAAACTTTCTTTTGAGTTCCGGAAAATACAATGGTGAAAAATAAAAGAATTAAACATATTTCTTAAGTAAATACAGATAACAGCACACCTGAAAGCTCTAAAACAAAATGAAGAATTAAAACCAGAAGGAGTAGATTGCCAGAAATAATCAAACTCAGATCTGAAATAAAAAAATAAAAACAAATGGCAAAAACAAATACAAAGAATTAATGAAACCAAATGTTGGTTCTTCGGGATAATAAACAAAATTAACAAGTCTCTATCAAAATTAACTAAAAGATAGAGAGAATATACAAATTAACAAAATTAAGAATGAAATGAGGGACATAATAGATATCAAAGAAATCCAGAGAATCATAAGGATATACTTTGCAAAGCTACACTCTACCAAATTCAAAAAACTAAAAGAAATGGATAATGTTCTCAATATGTACAACTTGCCTTATATGGAATAATCATTTTGCACAAAGTGGAGATGTATATTTACCAAGGCACCTTCTCATTGTTTTAATAAAAGAGGTAATTGCCTGGTAGCTAGGCAGGATGTATAGGTAGGGCAGCCAGACACAGAGGACACTGGGAAAAAGAGAGACAGAGTCTCAGAAATGGCAAAGGGATGTGGAGAGAAGGAGATATACTTGTCATACTGATAAAAGGTACCAAGCCAAGTGGCAGAGGGTAGATATGAAATATGGGTTAATTTAAAATAGAAGGGTTAGCTACTAACAAGCCTGAGCTAGTGGCTGAGCATTTATAACTAATAGTAAGTCTCCATGTGGCTATTTGGGAACTGGTCAGAAAAGTCTGCTTATATATGGTTCCCAAAATTCTGGCACCTACATCCTCATAAATCCTAGGAAAGCTTTAAAAAGGTTCTAATCACACAAAAACATAGCCAAATGTGGTTTCCTAGTCTCATGTTTCTCATGCCGGCGCTGGTTACAGAAATGCATCTCCCAGCTGCTGCCTGTGGGCTTGAGCTTCCACTGTGAGCACCACCAGAGTGAGCCTGGAAAACATGCCAGGAATCTAGCTACATAGCAGATTTATGCTTTGTTCATGCAGGCAGAAGAGATTACAAATATGCAGTAAATACAGATCCAGATGGACAAACCTCTAAAAGGGTCACAGTCAGTTTAAACAGATACATAGACTTGGAAGAGAAAAGAGAAATGGTATAGACAGTTATAAAATATAGTTTAAAAATAATAAAGTTTTTAAAGAAAGAATAAAGCAATTATAAAGGAAAAAAACAACAGAGAGATAAAAAAACACACAGAGAGTCTAGATAGATCAGATAGGCAATATAAAGGGACCAATAACTCCTAGTGATATAGACACAATAATTAAAAATCTCATACCAAAAAAAGCCCAGGGCCAGGGTTTTAGTGCGAACTTCTACTGGACTTTTAAAAAAGAGTTAATGCCAATATTCCACAAATTATTATATAAAACAGAAGCAGAATGAACAGGACACATTACATCTTACAAGACCAAAGTTATCCTGGCAGTCAAACAATATAAAGACACTGTGAAGAAGTAAATTACAGATCAATTTCTTTTATGATCATAGATGCAAAATATTCTCCATAACATACTTGCAAAACAAATCCAAGAAGCCATCAAAAAGATCATCCTTCACGATCAAATGGACTTCATTCTGGAGATGAAGGCACAGTTAAACATATGCAAATAGATAAATGTAATCCAACATATAAACACTCTGAAAGACAAAAAAACACATGATGATATCATTAATGCAGAAAAGGCCTTTGAAAATAATCCAAAATCTTGCCTGGAGAGATCAGAGGCTCAAGGGAAATGCCTCAACATTAATGAAGGCAGTTTAACAAAAGCCCATAGACAACATCAACTTTAATGGAGAGAAACTCAAAGCAATTTTACTAAAATCAGGAAGAAGCCAAGCTGTCACCGCTCTTCACTCTCCACAGCTGTTCAAAATAGTACTTGATTTTTACCTGCAGTAAGACAACTGAAGGAAATCAAGGGGATACAAAATGGAAAGGAAGAAAGCAAAATATCTTTATTTGCAGGTGATATGATAGTAAACATAAGTGACCCTAAAACATGCACAGGAAAACTACTGTAGCTGATAAACCCTTTCAGCAAAGGAGCTGGATGCAAAATTAACTCACAAAAAATAAGTACCCATTCCATATAAATTGATAAATGAACTGAGAAAGAAATCAGGGAAATAAAATCTTTCACAATAACCTCAAGTAATATAAAATATCTTAGGGTAATTCTAACCTATCAAGTAGAAGACTTGCATGATAAGGACTTCAAGACATTGAAGACATAATGAAATAAATGAAGATGGAAAGATCTTCCATTCTCATGGATTTGTAGAATTAATACCCAGAAAATGACTATCACACCAAAAGCAATCTACAGATTCAAAACAATTCAGTTCAAAATTCCAACAATCATCTCCACAGATCTTGAAGGGACAATTTCCAGCTTTACATTGAAACCCTTCTCTCCCCCCAAACTAGGCTAGCTAAAACAATTCTCAATAGCAAAAGAACTGCTGGAGGTATTACCATACCTATTTCAAGTTGTAGTACAGAGCTGTAGTAATAAAAACAGTATGGCATTGACACAAAAACAGACATGTAGATCAATGGAATAAAATTAAAGACCCAGAAATAAATTCACACACCCCTGGACATCTGATTTTTGAGAAAGAAGTCAGAAACACACATTGTAAAAAAAGACAGCATCTTCAAAAAGGGTGCTGGCCACTGGCAAGGCAGTATGTAGAAGAATCCAAATAGACATATATTTATCATCCTGTCTCAAACTAAAGCCCAAATGGATCAAAACCCTCAACATAAATCTGTGGAACAATTGTATCTGATAGAAGAGAAAGAAGGGAATAGCCTTGAACTCACTGGCACAGGAAAACCTGTTCTGATCAGAATTCCACCATTAGCACAGTCACTAAGATAAACAATTAATAAATGGAACCTCTTATCTGCGCACTTGGTCCTGTGCTCATTGCATGAGTTGGCTGTTTGAAACCTGGGGCTTATGCGGGGTCGCTTGGATAGGCCTGGGAGGAGGGGACTGGCACTGTCTGGACTGAGTCTACCAGGTTGATTTCAGTCCTAGAGGGAGGCTTTGCCCTGAAGGAGGTGGGAATGGGGGGTGGACTGGGGGGAAGGGGAGGGGGGCGGGAGGGGGAAGAACAAGGGATTCTGTGGCTGATATGTAGAACTGAATGGTATTGTAAAATAAAATTAAAAAAAATAGATAAATAAATAAATAAATGGAACCTCATGAAACCGAAGGCTTCTTTAAAGCAGTGGGCACCATCATTCAGACAAAGCATCAGCCTAGAGAATAAGAAAATATTACCAAATACACATCTAATACAGGGCTAGTATCCATAATATAGAAAGAACTAAAAAAAAAAAAAAGCAGAAATCCATGAAACAAATAACACAATTTAAAAAATGAGATATGGATATAGACAGATAATGCTGAAAAGAGGACTCTTAAATGGCTAAGAAACCATTAATGAAATGATCAACAATGTTGTCAGTCATCCAGGACATGCAAACTAAAACTACTTTGAGATTTTTTTCTTTTTTTTTTCTTTTCTTTTTTTTTTATTTTATTTTACAATACACTTCAGTTCTACATATCAGCCACGGATTCCCTTGTTCTCCCCCCTCCCGCCCCCCTCCCCTTCCCCCCAGTCCACCCCCCATTCCCACCTCCTCCAGGGCAAAGCCTCCCTCTAGGACTGAGATCAACCTGGCAGACTCAGTCCAGGCAGGGCCAGTCCCCTCCTCCCAGGCTGAGCCAAGTGACCCTACATAAGCCCCAGGTTTCAAACAGCCAACTCATGCAATGAGCACAGGACCTGGTCCCACTGCCTGGATGCCTCCCAAACAGACCAAGCCAATCAACTGTCTCACCCATTCAGAGGGCCTGATCCAGTTGGGGACCCCTCAGCTGTTGGTTCATAGTTCATGTGTTTCCATTTGTTTGGCTATTTGTCCCTGTGCTTTATCCAACCTTGGTCTCAACAATTCTCGCTCATATAAACCCTCCTCTTTCTCACTAATTGGACTCCCTGAGCTCCACCCCGGGCCTAGCCATGGATCTCTGCATCCAGATCCCTCAGTCATTGGATGGGGTTTCTAGCACGACAATTAGGGTGTTTGGCCATCCCATCACCAGAGTAGGTCATTTTGGGCTGTCTCTCGACCATTGCCAGCAGTCTATTGTGGGGTTATCTTTGTGGTTTTCTGTGGGCCTCTCTAGCATTTTGCTTCTTCCTATTCTCATGTGGTCTTCATTTATCATGGTCTCCTATTATTTGTTCTCCCTCTCTGTTCTTGATCCAGATGGGATCTCCTGCTCCCCCAAGCTCTCTTTCCCTCGACCCTCGACCTTCATTTCCCCCACTCATGTCCAGGCTGTTCATGAAGATCTCATCCATTTCTCCATCATTGAGCGATCCTCCTGTCTTTCTTGGGGTCCTGTTTAGAAGACACCTTATGCTGGAGAGGATGTGGAGCTAGGGGAACTCTCCTCCACTGCTGGTGGGAATGCAAGCTGGTACAATCACTTTGGAAATCAATATGGTGCTTTCTTAGAAAATTGGGAATCAATCTCCCCCAAGATCCAGCTATACCACTCTTGGGCATATACCCAAGGAATGCTCAATCATACCACAAGGGCAATTGCTCAGCTATGTTCATATCAGCATTGTTTGTAATAGCCAGAACCAGGAAACAACCTAGATGCCCTTCAACGGAAGAATGGATAAATAAAATGTGGTACATATACACAATGGAATACTACTCAGCAGAGAAAAACAATGACATCATGAGGTTTGCAGGCAAATGGATGGATCTGGAAAAAATCCTCCTGAGTGAGGTAACCCAGACTCAGAAAGACAAACATGGTATGTACCCACTCATAGGAGAATACTAGATGTAGAACAAGGATGACTGGACTGCTACTACTTTGAGATTTTATCTTATACCCATCAGAATGATGAAGAACACTAAAATAAGTGACAGATCATGCACTGAGGATGTGGAGTAAGGGAGTCACTCATCTTTTGCTGATAGGAGTGTAAACTCATATAGCCACTATAGAAATCGGTGTGGTGGTTTCTCAGGGAGATGGAAATAGACATAACTCAAGATCCAGTTATACCATGCATGGGCGTACACCCAAAAGAACCTTCATTCTTCCACTGAGACACTTGATCAACCATGTTCATTGCTTCATTATTCATAATATCTAGAATTTGTAAACACGTTAGATGTCTGTCAACAGATGAATGAATTGTTGTACAATACACATTGGTGTACATTTACTCAATGGAGTATAACTCAGTCATTAAAAATAGTCAAATAATGAAATTCACAGATTAATGCATAGAACTAGAAAAAAAATCATCCTGAATGACTGAAGACCTACTCCACCAAATGGAACCCATATCTGAAAGCAGGTGACCAAGATCCTAAGACTAGGTAGTCCAGGATATATGGAGAAGTGGACAAATGGCCTTACCCCTAACTAGAAGCAATCACCAATTGATAATCACTTGCAACAGAAAATTTAATTTCACTGGGGAAACAAACCACTCTTAAGGGTAGGCTGCATGCTCAGCAGTAGGTGATATGATAAACAGAAAATGAACTCAATGGCATCTTTAGAAGTTCTTTTTCTTATTATATCATGTCAGGTTTTTTCCTTATTTTTTAAAATTATCATATATATATTTAGAAATCATCAAATATATATTAAAATTTATATATATAAATTTCTTTTCTCTCTTATTACCATGTAGGTCCTTTGTGTGTATATATTATGGCTTCTTGTTAAGTGTTTTTATGGAATTGCTGAGTGTGTAAACAAGTGGGTCTCTGTGTCTATATTTATTTAATTTCCTTTTTCTTAGGCCGTTTTCCTTCTTTTTGATTGTTTTGTCCTACTGTAATACATTCGATTTTTGTTTTATCTTATTACATTTTATTTTATTATATTCATTTTTATTCCTCAGAAGCCTCTTTGTCATCTAGTGCGAGACAGAAAGGATATGGAACTGATGGGGAGGAGTGTGGGGGATCTAGAAGGATTATAGAGGGAGAAACTGCAATCAGTATATATTATGTGAAAATACAACTGTTTTCTATAAAAAATTAAGAAATGCTTAGGATGAAGGACATTAGATAAACGGATAAGCTTTTAAAGAAAGCCTTTAACGTAAGTTAAATCCTTCCAGTTCGGAGAGAGGAAATACAAAGAAATGATGAATGAAGTAGCCTACACTAAGTTTTAGAGAGTAAGCAGATAAAATGAAGAAAAAGTTTTCATTTAATCTTGTTAACCATTTTAGCCAGCAGCAAATCTTCTAAAATACTTCATAACATGTAGTATTAGCTACACTGATCTGCAGAAACAAATAAGCAGTATCCGTATGTTTAATCTGTGATACCACAGTAGAGAGAGGGGTTATGACAAAGATAGAAAGGAATTATTTCCTAATATTGTAGATACTGTTAGAAAGAGATTCAGCATTTTAAGATAAAATTAGCAAGGTGGAAATGTACCCAGCTCTTTATCTGCACAAATCACCTTTGTCCTAACTAATGATACAGACATCAATAAAGCTATATCATAGCCCTGAACTATGTCTCTGTCTGTCCTTACATAGGAGCATGTTTTCTCATTTTAATTTTGGCAAATTATCTTTACTGTAGTGTCTATGTAACAGAGAAGCCTAATAAAAATCACAAAATAACCAACTAAGAAACTCAATGAATGTGCCTACAAGTAAGATATTTTAATTGATTGCAATTATATCAAAGACAAGTCCCTAGACTAATAACATCAAATAAGAATAAAAGGATTAAAAATAACTTAAGGATATAGAATGTCTAAAAGAAATATAACAGTAGAAATTAAGAAAGGGGAGACACTGAACCACAATTTGAGTAATTTTAACAGTAACTGAATTTAAATTAAATAAAAGATATTTGAACATACCTGTGTATTGCTCTAGACAACTAATAGCTCATTGCACCGTACAGATAAATGGAAAAGGTTTTAAAGATGATTTGAGTATTTCTCACCAGTTTAAATAGAGAAAAAATAAATGTGATTAATTAAGTGGCTTTCACTAAGCCACAGAGAGAAAATGGATTAAATTGTAGAAAACGTTTCTGTTAAATCAGATAAAGTCAATCTATAAGATAGGCATTTTATTTACTTGACCAATAATGACAAATTTCTTATTGTCAGGAATTGTTTTATGTTGACTTCTTTATATAATGAAACTTAGGTGATTTTAGAATCCAGAAACAAAGTAGAAATAATATTTACATAGCAAATAAGTACATGATAAGGAAAATATTATACATTCAGAGTGAAAATTTGCATACAGTTAATAAGTTTACAGGGTCGATACAAAAACCACAACTCTTATTTTAAAAGAGATAGGAGATAGTCAATTCTTTAGCCGTTTTTGAGTGACCATACACCAGGAACACAGATTTAAGTGACCCCAATTCCATGTTCCAATGTGGAAGCATTTTCACAGTTTTATAGTACATATAACACCATAAACAAAGGCAAGTTAAAAATACTTTGGTAGGTACCTCAGAGAGGAAATTACAGCAAGATGCCCTAAACATTTCTCTAGGATGTAGATTCTATCTGATGACATACACAGGTTTTGACTTGGTAAAAGCTAGTGGTCTGCTAAGTCAATAGATCCAAAGCTTTTATATTTTTTTACTCACAAGATGTTAGTTCCTCCTCCCCCATAGAGAGGCAAAGAGTGGCTATTCTGGAGGGCTATAACTTAGCACAAGAAAAGGTATTTAGGCTCTGGACCTGCAACATTCCAATCTCTCCAGTCCTGAAATTCTATTCAGTCAATTAGTCTCTTCAGACACTGCTTCATTAAAAAAAGAAAAGAAAGAAAGAAAAAAATCATTCACACAGGAACAGATAGTGGGGTAGTTTGGAATATTATACAGAGAACTTAGTTGACACCACATTTTGAAGAAGACCTTTGAGCAAAACCACAAGAAGGAAGTAAAACATCACCAATAGATTAGAAGAGAATTCCAAGCAAGGCAAGAATCATAGTAAGTCTAAGAAATAACAATTGGAATATCTGGGGAAGCCAGGAAGAAGCTCGGTGAAGCTGACTTGTAGTGAAGAGAGGGAATGTTTGTGAATCAGTGTTTCCTCCTGATGTTTTTATCTCAAGAGAGTACTTCCACAGTCTCCACAGAGAGTCCTGAGTCACACTTCTCAACGCTGAATGTGGAGGGGACTTTCTCAAGACCCACTTCACTAGTTCAGTAACCAACTCTCATCTGGGCTTTCTATAATGCTTTGGAAGGATGGCTTCTTCATTTTTACCATTTTCAAAATGAAGTCATTTTCTATACAAGCTTACTGTGTAGGAAAAAAAAGTTTTTAAAAACCCAAAGTACTATAGTTTATATTTATTTTCCTCACTAGGGTCCAGATAGTCTCTCAATGGGAATCTGCTACTCATAATGGATTTTTAAAGGCCTTGGAAATTAAACTCCACATGAAAATTTCACTTCTTATATTTTTCTCTCTCACAAACATTTTTCTTCTTATGTGAAGTATCAGCATACATACCAGAAAACAGAGCATATTCTGAATTATGCCTTCCAAAAGCACCGTATGCTTTCCCCAGCATCATTGGATGAGCAGAGCTGGCAGTGGGAAGTTTTTTGGCAGGGTTGAGGTATGAATTCCTACTTGCTTTTTAGTATGGGCCAAATGGGTGAACAGCTGGGAGCTCCCAGCCCTGGAGAAGGCCATGCATAGAAGAACAAGTAATTGGCAGAGTTGCAGCAAATCTGAGGAATTCTTTGACTTTTACTCCCTGGCATAGAAGAGAAGGAAAGCAAACAAGACATCCAAAAATGCATAAAAGTTAACATTTTTCATAATTCAAAAAAAATCTTTCAATTTATGGATCTTATTTCATGTAGTAAACCTCTCACCATAAAAGAAAATAACACACTTAAATAATACCTACATCTGAGGCATGTGTTCTCAGCAGAAGTATTTGACTGTGCCTTATGTTTATTAGGATTTACATTAGTTTAAAGGTGAAGGAATAAAATAAAATTAAGCAATGTCTATTCTAGGATTCAATATAAATCTTTGTAATTCCTCCACTGGGTATTTATATATCATGAATTGAATATACTTGTACATTAAATACACAACAAATTCTGATTCAATTTTTTGTTATGATTCTATTTCTCTTTTTATGTTTGTGAACTTTACATTTTCATGGGTCTGTATTCCAACCTTGCCTGGAGATCAGAGGGAAGAGATAGCTACTAATTAACTATAGATGCCAGGCAGTGGTGGCACACACCTTTAATCCCAGCACTTGGGAGGAGGAAACAAGAAATGATATGACTAGGCAGAGAGAGGAAGTGATAAGGCAGGGTGTAGATGGGAGTTCAGCCCCTTTTCAGGCTGAGGAGCTGGCTAGGTAAGAGGTGGCTGTGGCTTGCTCCTTTGTCTCTCGGATCTTTCAACATTTACCCCAATATGTGGCTTCAAGTTTTTATTAATAAGACCAATTTAGATTTGTGCTATATCTGGCATCCATCTTTTAGGACATGAATTCATTAAAAAGCCACTTGCCTGTAGTTTTGCAGACACCAGCACAGGCAAGAGCTGCAAGTGGGTGGAGCCATTGCCCTGCTGGCTTCTCTTTCTTTTCCTCAAGCCTCTGAGCCAGTTGGGATTTTTCTGGTGCAGCCTATCTGCATCAGACTCCCTAGGCTTCTGGGCTCCAAAAACAGCAGGAGTTTGCCACTTTTGCATGCTCCCCCCATGCAAATGGCTGGCTCTTTGGCTTTTTCTCTCCCCATTGAGTTGGGGGCTTTCCCTGGACCCCTTCCTCAAGCTACTGCCACACTATGTAGCTTCCTTAACACCCACTTTGTCTTCTACTGTCCTATGCCAAAGCTGTCAGCCTTACATCTTCATGGTTATCATTGGCAGATTTGGTGAGACAATTGGGGTTTTTTTAAAGGGAAGAATTAGTTAAAAGAGAGTCTTTTTCCCTCATATTAAAAAATGGAAAACACTATATAACAGAGGGAGGGGAGTAAGGTCTCTGTATGATAATACACTGAATGGTTTGAAAATGGAACAATTAAATGAGAGGGTAAATAATTTAGATGGGCATCAAAGAAACTCCATATGGAGTTTACTTTCTTCATGGCAAATGTTAGCCATCAGGCAAGAAAATGCCCTTGCCTCATACTGCTGACAGTATGGCGTCCAAATGGGACAAATAGGGCACAAAAGAAAGGACTGCTGAACTTTGTCAAGACAAGGTAGGACAGTCTTTCAGAAAATCCTGCTTCACAGATAAGTCTGTCAGATATTCTAGACCTGTAGGCCAAAGACAGAAGCCCTTATGTTGCAAAGGAACCAGGGCGACTGTCCTAGCAGCCAGTTGTTTCTGTCATTTCTCACTTTTTTTTTTTTTTGGAAGTTGCTACCTTGCACTTCTTGCTTAATCAGGAAATATTATTTCCTTCTCAGGTTTCAGATGGAGTTGAAGACTTTATAGTTATAGTTTTCCTTGTCACCATATTCAGAAAAGACATTCAATAGTCAGTTGGAAATTGTATAGGGTTGAGAGATTTTAAAATATAGTTTTGGTAATGCAAGTTAGAACAGAAACCTAATTCACAGGTACATCCTTTTGACATCACCAAAATAGGATAGATAATGGAATATTTTCTCTGAATTTGTCAAATGTTTATGGATTAGACATTGTTGATGTAATTGTTGCCTGTACGTAGTTATTGTACTCATTATATATAGTTTTTCCTATGTTAATTATAACCTCTTTTTATTTTAGACAAAAAAAAGGGGGAAATGTGGTGATATTTGGTTTGTGCTCTAACAAAGTTTGCCTGGAGATCAGAGGACAGAAGTAGCCACTAGTTAACCATAGAAGCCAGACACTGGAGGCACACACTTTTATTCCCAGCATTTGGGAGGAGGAAACAGGAAGTGATATGGCTGGGTGATGAGAGGAAGTGATAAGGCATGGTGGAGACAGAAGCTTGGCTCCTTTTTCCAGTCTGAGAAGTAGTGGAGATAAGAGGTTACTGTGGCTGCTTTACTTCTCTGAACTTCCAGCATTTTCTCTGATATCTGACTTAAGACTAATTAGAATTGATGTTACAGTGTCCTAATTGTGTTATAACTTTATTCATATAAAGGCCATGTAGTCTTGTACTTTTTAAAGATTCTTTAATAAGTAACTTCATTGTTTTTCTTTCTTTTTTATTTTATAATTTAATTTAATTTTACATATCAGCCACGGATTCCCCTGTCCTCCCTCCTCCAGCGCCCCCCCGCCCTCCCCCTAGCCCACCCCCCATTCTCATCTCCTCCAGGGCAAGGACTCCCCTGGAGATTCAGCTCAGCCTGGTAGATTCAGTCAAGGAAGGTCCAGTCCCCTCCTCCCTTCACCCAGGCTGAGCAAAGTGTCCCTGCATAGGCCCCAGGTTCCAAACAATCAGCTCATGCACTAAGGACAGGTCCCAGTCCCAGTTTAAGCTAATCAACTGTTTCACTTATCTAGAGGGCCTGATCCAGTTGGGGGCTCCTCAGCTATTGGTTCATAGTTCATGTGTTTCCCCTAGTTTGGCTATTTGTCCCTGTGCTTTTTCCAATCATGGTCTCAACAATTCTTGCTCATACAATCCCTCCTCTTTCTCGCCAATTGGACTCCTGGAGCTCCACCTGGGGCCTGGCCGTGGATCTCTGCATCCCTTCCATCAGTCATTGGATGAGAGTTCTAGCACGACAGTTAGGGTGTTTGGCCATCCTATCACCAGAGTAGGTCCATTCAGGCTTTCTCTCGACCATTGCCAGTAGTCTAAGAGGACCCTAAGAAAGACACAGGGATCGCCCAACAACAGAGAAATGGATGAGATCTACATGAGCAAACTGGATGTGAGGGGGTTAATGAAGGGCAAGGGTCGAGGGAAAGATAGCTTAGGGGAGCGGAAGATCCCAGCTGGATCAAGAACAAAGAAAAAAGAAACCATGATAAATGAAGACTCCATGGGAACAGGAAGAAGCAAAGTGCTAGAGAGTTCCCCAGAAATCCACAAAGATACCTCCACATTGTTTTTTTTATATAATTATTTTCAAATAAAATGTACATGTATTTATTAATTATAAAGATGCTGAAAACAGCTGAAAGATTTTAGATATGTGGAATACTCTTTTGCACTGTGTGGATATACGTCACTGTGATTGGTTTAATAAAGAGTCTGAGTGGCCTATAGCTCAATAAGATAAGGTTAGGCAGGAGAGCCAAACTAAGAATGCTGGGAGAAAGAAGGAGGATCGGGGGAGTGGCCCACAGACACAGAGAGAAACAAAATAGGCATGCTGTACTAAGAAAAGTTACCAAGCCTTGTGGCAAAGCATAGATTAAAAACATGGGTTAATTTAAATGTAAGAGTTAGCCTGAGCTATTGGCCAAGCATTTATAATTAATATTAAGTCTCTGGGTGGTTATTTGGGAGCAGCTTGCAGGACAAAATCTTCTGCCAACACAAACATGTTTAATTTCTCTCCTTCTAGTATTTAACTTCTCTGTTGCATTGAAATGTACACCAACTGTACAGTTTTCTGACATCAAATGTGACTTTGAGTATAAGGTTATGCAGTGTTAAGATTTTTTCCATAATTCTTTAAATTATGGTGATACACAAGAAGATAGTATGAGAAATATATCAAGAATATATTGAGAACATATATGCAATCAAAATGGGTAACACAGTTTTGAGGGAAATAACTGTATAACACATAAGATCTAGAATTGGATTTATATAGCGACATAAATGGTCATGATCCCTTGGATCAGGACACCACTTTAGACTGAAACACTCTCATTTGTTCTATTTTCTAGTACCAGTCAGGTAACAAGCAAATCTTTGGGAGGCAGTAATTTTGTTTCAGATCACTGGTTATATTTTCATAAAGTAATACTTATTTAAAAGTAATACAAAAGTAGAACTTAATTATTCTTACCGCAATAATGAAGCCACACAAATCAACCAAGGAATAAAAAAGCACCAATACAGTGACATTGGAAATTGACTTCAAAGAATATGAGTTAATATTAACAGACTCTTAACAGACTGTAAAAAATTCACTGATCCTTAATTTTAAAAAAAATGGAGTTTACATTTTACAACTGAAGATCTGTTGCATCTCCTCCTATGCTCTCGTAGAAGAAATTGGGTCTAGGGGAACCCCAATTCATCTCATCCTCCAGCCATCATTCTGATTCTATGACATAGAGAACCCAGGTTTTTTTTGTGTGTGAAGCTAACACTGTGTGTTGTAGCCTCAAGTTTTCCTGTGTCCCGCATCCACTTGGTCCCAAATAAACACATAGTGGCTTATATCAATTACAAACTGTTTGGTCTATGGCCCAGGCTCATTACTAACTAGCTCATTCATCTTAAATCAATTCATTTCTATTAAATTCATGTATTGCCATATGGCCGTGGTGTTACTTGTCTGCTGGCATGTTGCTCCTTGGGTGGTGAGCTGGTGTCTCCCTAACTCAGCCTTCCTTCTGCCTGTATCTTTGCTTAGATTTACCACCTGGCTCTTATCCTGCTTTACCAAAGGTCAAATGGCTTCTTTATTAACTAATAGTAGCAACACATATTCACAGTTTACAGAAAGAGTATCCCACTGTGGGATATTCAATTCTGATTCCATGACCCAGAGATTACATTATGGGTAGGTTTGAGGATAGACATGTCTCCCCATGCTCATGGCCTGCAATTTCAAAGGGGAAATTCTACCCATGGAGCCACTAAAGGTGCCTTACTTTATGTATAGTATGGAGGAATCTATTTCTTAGCACAACTTGTAAAAATCAGAATAGGCAATCTAATCATCTGGTGATCTTAAGTGGAGATAAGAAAAGTGGCACAGTAGATGGAGATTTGACATGGAAAGCCAGAAATAGATTCAGTCAGAGGCAGGTCTCCTAAAATTGAAGTCCACCTTTAATAGCACTTTAGAGAGGGCAAATGGCCAAGAATATGTCTTTTCAGAGGACAACGCAAACAACAGTGAGTGCATGTCATTGGCTGAACACTAGGCTGACTTTCTCCTTCTCCCAAATTTGAATCATATTCAGTATTAGATAATCAAAAGGTCAAATCTGAAGGCTCTAGTTCTCAGGATGATCTTGGGCCTTGTCTAAGTATGAAATCATATAGATATTGGGTAATTTAGGATAATGCACAAATAGAAGAATAGTAGAAAAATACTTCAAACCGTTTATATATAATGTGTTTAAAATACTAAAAGGACCAATTTTAAAGTAAAGGGTCAATATTATGGCAAATATTTATAGTATTTATATACATATATGATATATTTACATGTATATTTAAATATATATTATATATTTATACATATATATTTAAAAGAAAAAATTATTTACACAGTGCCAGGGGATTTAATTTGAACAAAGCATTAGAAGAAGTTATTTATTTAATTATTTAATTGGAAGATCATGAACAAGAGACAATCAGAGAGAAAAAGTGATATAAAGCCATAAATATACCTCTTTCATACTGACATGCGTCCATAGGAGGAAATGGTACAAGAATAAAAGATAGCAAACTAGATGAAGAAACAAAAATCTTAAAAATGCAAAAATATATTCATGAATATTTCTTAATCTAGAAATCAAAGAAGTTCAATTCCCTTCAAATAAATTTTAGGAATGATTCCCACATGCACACACATAGTCAAGCACCCAGGAACACTACATCTAAGTGAATGCAAAAATTTAAACAGCTGATTTACCACATAGAATGGCAAATGACATAGACTGGCAAAATAGATTACTATGTCATGGTATGGCTGAAGACTTGAGTTTGATCCCTGGAACCCACATGATAGAAGGAGAGGACTGGCTCTCGCAAGCTGTCTTTTGAGATTCACACATGGATGGGCATGTATGTAGAATCATACACTCACACACACTAAATAATAGTAAAAAAAAAATTAAAGAAAGATAAATGCCAGAATGTAGTGGTCTCAAAGGGCTTGAAGTTAAACAATAGATATAAAACAAAATTGAAACCTACAAACCAAAATTTCGTTTCTAGGGAGAGGCTAGGTAACAAGGAGGGCCCAAAATGGGCCAGTGACGCATGGATTTCCCTGGGAAGGGGAAATAGAAGAAATCTCCTGGGTAGACTGGGGCCTGGCAGGGATGGGAACATGAGAAATTGGCTGGGGGTGGAGGGAGGGGAAGAGTAAAGAAAGAGACATCTGGGGGGAGCATTTTGGAGTCAGGTACAAACAAACCAGGTACCAGAGAAAGTCCCACGTATCTCTAAGGGCATCCCCATCTTAGAATCCTGGCAACCGTGGAGAGAGTGCATGAGGTGGCCATCTCTGGTGATCAGATGGGTAACTACCCCAATCGTCATTAGAGATCCTTCATCGGTAACTGATGGAAACAGATACAGAGATCTATAGTCAAGCACTGGGCCAAGCTCCGAGATTCCTGTTGAAGAGAGGAAGGAAGGATGTTAAGAGCCAGGAGGGTCAAGGTCAACACAAGGGAACCCTCAGAAACAACTAACCTGGGTTCATGGAAGCTCACAGACTCTGGACCGACAGCTAGGGATCCTTCATGGGACCGACCTAGGCCTTCTGTATATGTGGGACAGTTGTCTAGTTTGATCTGCTTGAGGGACTCCTGGTGGTGGAAACAGGGCCTGTCCCTAACTCTTTGCTTCCAGGATTCTATTCCACATATGGGATGCCTTGCCCAGCCTTAGGACAGGACGAGGAGCACGATCCTACTTCAACTTGAATGTCATGCTTTGTTGACGCCCATGGAAGGCCTGCCCCTTTCTGAATGTAGGCAGAAAGGGAGTTGACGGGGAGGGGAAAAGGGGGAAATAAAAGGAGAGGAGGGAGGGAATGTATATAAAATAAATTAATAAATTTAATTAAAAACATAAAAATGCATCTGTAATCAAATGATTATCAATGAAATTTCAGAAAGTACTTACTGGAAAAGAGCAACATTTTGAACAAACAACCTTAAGATTATTTTATATCTGTTGCAAGGAGAAATACAGTCTCATTTACTACATGGAAAAAATATGTCATAAAATATCATATTCTTGACCCTAGATCCTGTCCCTGGGCACCAGCCACCCCTGGAAGACCTGCTCACTTTGGCCCCAGATTCTGGCCAGCAGGCAGGCTCCCTTCTACCCCCACTCCTACCGGGAAGCCCCCCCTTCTCCAAGATTCCCTGCAGTCTCCAAGCCCTGACCCCAAATCCAATCCCCGGGGACCCCCGCCACTTCCTGAGACTTAGAGACCAGCCCCAGCTCCCATTGTACCCTGGACTTCCCTTCTGGACAAAGGTGAGTGCCCGCCCTCACCCTAGATCCCGTCCCTGGGCACCAGCCACCCCTGGGAAGACCTGCCCACCTTGGCCCCAGATTCTGGCCAGTGGGCAGGCTCCCTTCTACCCCCACCCCTACCAGGAAGCCCCCCCCTTCTCCAAGATTCCCTGCAGTCTCCAAGCCCTGCCCCCAAATCCAAAATCCCCGGAGACCCCCGCCACGTCCTGAGACTTAGAGACCGGCCCCAGCTCCCATCGTGCCCCGGACTTTCCTTCTGGACAAAGCTCCCATCCTGCCCCGGACTTCCCTTCTGGACAAAGAGCTGCCATCTTGCCTTGGACTTCCCATCTGGACAATAACTCCCATCCTGCTTCGGCCTTCCCATCTGGACAACAGCTCCCAACCTACCTCGCACTTCCCATTTGGACAAGAGAGTCCCATCTGGACAAGAGAGAGAGACTTCTCGAATCTGTCAGCTCTTTCTACACCAAGTGCACCCATAAGACTAAGATCGAGCACAAGGAGATGGGCAGACGTCAAGGCAGAAGTACATACAACAAAATGATGAGCAATACAGCATCACCAGAGCCTAGCCCTCCTCCAACATCTAGAGCTAATCATCAAAAAATGGAAGAAGCAGAAGAAAACAGCCTTATGAATAACATCATGAAGAAGGTAGAGGCTTATATAGAGGAACAGACAAAAAATGGCAAGAATGCTGTAAAAACCTAGAGGAAAGGTCAATTAAATTAGAAGAAAACAATAAAGTCCTGGAAGAAAACAATAAAGCACTGAAAGAAAGCCATGAAAAAGCAATGAAACAGGTCCAAGACCTGCAAAGGGAGATAGAAAAAATGAAGAAGACACAAACAGAGGGAATGCTGGAAATAGAAAATCTAAGTAAACGATCAGGAACTTCAGATGCAAGTATAACCAACAGAATGCAAGAGATGGAAGAGAGGAACTCTGGCGTTGAAGATAAGGTAGAAGAAATAGATTCATCAGTCAAAGAAAACACTAAAGCCAACAAAGTCATGACCCAAAATGTCCAAGAAATCTGGGACACCATGAAAAGACCAAACCTGCAAATAATAGGGATAGAAGAAGGAGAAGAATACCAGCTTAAAGGCACAGAAAATATATTCAACAAGATCATAGAAGAAAACTTTCCCAATTTAAAGAAGGAAATGCCTATGAAGATACAAGAAGCCTATAGAACACCAAACAGACTAGACCCCCAAAAAAAGTCCCCTCACCACATAATAATTAAACAACTAAACATACAGAATAAAGAAAGAATATTAAGAGCAGCAAAGGAAAAAGGCCAAGTGACGTATAAAACCCATCAGAATAACACCCGATTTCTCAATGGAGACTTTGAAAGCCAGAAGAACATGGACAGATGTAATGCAAACACTAAGAGACCATGGATGCCAGCCTAGACTAATATACCCAGCAAAACTTTCAATCATCATAGACAGAGTGAACAAGACATTTCAAGACAAAGCCAGATTTAAACAATACTTATCCACAAACCCAGCCCTACAGAAAGCACTAGAAGGAAAATTCCAACCCAAGGAAATCAGATACACCCTTGAAAACACAGGCAATAGATAACACCACAGCAGTAAACCCCAAAGATAAGAAGTACAGACACACTACCACCACAAAATAACAGGAATGAACAACCACTGGTCATTAATATCTCTTAATATCAATGGACTTAATTCGCCTATAAAAAGACACAGGCTTACAGAATGGATACGAAAGCAGGACCCATCTTTCTGTTGCATACAAGAAACACACCTCAAATACAAAGATAGACACTACCTAAGAATAAAAGGCTGGGAAAAGACTTTCCAATCAAATGGTCTTAAGAAACAAGCGGGTGTAGCCATCCTGATATCCAACAAAATAGACTTCAAACTAAAATCAATCAAAAGAGATCTAGAAGGGCATTACATATTCATCACAGGAAGGATCCACCAAGAGGAAGTTTCAGTTCTGAACATTTATGCCCCAAACACAAGGGCACCCACATATGTAAAAGAAACACTTCTAAAGCTTAAACCACATATAAAACCCCACACATTAATAGTGGGAGACTTCAACACCCCACTTTCACCACTGGACAGATCTCCTAAATGGAAACTTAACAGAGAAATAAAGGACTTAACTGATGTCATGACCCAAATGGACTTAATTGATATCTACAGAACATTCCATCCTAACAAAAAAGAATATACTTTCTTCTCAGCACCCCATGGAACCTTCTCCAAAATCGACCACATACTTGGCCACAAAGCAAATCTCAACAGATACAAAACAATTGGAATAGCCTCCTGTGTTCTATCAGACCACCA
>CABHPH010158756.1:0-40002 GCA_902168325.1 Peromyscus nudipes
TATATATATATATATGGTATCTTGACTTCAAAATTTGTGTCTAAAGATACACTGCTTTGGAAAAGAGGTTCTGCTTTTGTTTCTACAGAAGATGGGAACCTATTGATTGCTTCTAGGCTAATATGGTTTGATCAGCCAAGATTCTGTGAGAGGTCTCAGATGATCCAACATACAGAACAACTTCAAGGCAACTGGCTCAGAGAACATCACGTCACAGTTTACTCCAGTCAGGACTTGACCATAATTCTTAATTTCCTCAGGATCCTCAGAAGATCGTAGGGCCCCCAACCAGCAGGAAGTAGTATGTGAAGCTATGCCCAAATTCCCAAAATATTGTTTATGAATGTTCATTTTTATTTAAAGCAGTTTGATTATAAATGCAATCTCTTTCTAAAGAAGAAAAGGGATGCTATTAAAGATATGATAGGATGAAAGGGTAGATTATTGAATCTACTTTTAAAGAGCAACAACTGTTTTGAAATGTTCTACAATGCTATGGATTTTAGTTTATTGATACAAATTTAAAGTTATTTTTGTTATACTTTAAATATATATTTCTACTCTTGTTTAAGGTACATTTGTGTAGCTCATTTGAAATTGTAATGTATAATTAAGAAATACAGATTAACAATTAGTCATCCATGATAATCAAATTTCTAGACATGTTAGTTAAGTTTTCTAGGTATACATAGATATATTTCAATTTGGTAGGTGATCTTCAAACACTTCAAAGATCTACAAAATATGGCATTTAAAATGTTTTAAAAACTTAGACTTTCTAGACAATGAGACACATCTGCTCTTGGCAGCACCAATTTACTTCAGAGAGGAGGATGGGCATTGAAGACACTCCACATGGAGTTTATCTTCTCCTTGGCAAAAATGTCATTTGGGCAAGAGGCTGCTTTTGCCTGGAATGCTGAAAATATGTTGTGTAAACTAGACATGCAGGACTCATAGGAAAATGACCACTGAATTTCCCAAAATGGGGCAAATTGGTTCTTCAGGTTCCTGCTTCACAGAGGAGACTGACAAATATTCTACAGGACACAGGGAGAAGCAACTAAAAATCTCAAGGCCTATTGGCTGAAGATGGATGCCCCAACATTGCAGAGAAACCAAGAGTGATGGTCCGGGAAGCTAGCTGTTTCCGTCATAACTCATATTTTTTTGGAAGTCACTTGTTTGCACTTTCTGTTTAACTAGGACACAGGGGGAAGCAACTAAAAAACTCTAGGCCTGTTGGCTGAAAATGGATGCCCCAACATTACAGAGGAACTTTGGATGACTGTTCAGGCAGGCAGTTGTCTCTGTCATTTCCAGGATTTTGAAAGTTGCTTATAATGCATTTCCTTTTTACTTAGGTAATCTTATATCCTTCTGGGCTCTTTGATGTAGTTGAAGACTAGATAGTTATAATTATAGTTTTCCTTAGTCATGATGAAAGATAAATTAGAAATGAAACTTTAAACTCACAAATATAGGATAGATAGAATATTTTGTTTAATTTTGTCAAATGCAAATAGACTAGATATTATAACTGTAATTTTTGCTTGATAGCTGTTCTATTATATGCAATTTTACTATGTTAAAGTTAATTCCTTCCTTTTTGATTAGACAGAAAAGGAGAAGTGCTGTGGGATCTCTTTCTGTATGCTGTGAATATATGTTGCTGTGATTGGCTGATAAATAAAGCCATTTGGCATATGGCAAGTCAGGTTATAGCTAGTTGGGAAATTGGAGAGAGAGGCAGGAAGAAGAAAGGCAGAGGGGAGAGAGACGCCAGCACTGCTGGGAGAAGCAAGATGTAAAAATACCGGTAAGCCACGGCCATGTGGCAACTTATAGATTTAATAGAAATGAGTCAAGTTATAAGAGCTAGCTAGCAAGAATCCTGTCATAGGCTGTGCAATTGGTAATTAATATTAATCCTCTAAATGATTATTTTGTAAGTGGCTGTGGGACCTTGGGGCTGGGCAAAACTGGAGAAACCTTCTGGCTAGAGTATAGGTGAGATTTCTAGGTAGAGAAAGAAAGAGGAGGAGGAATCCAGGCTTGCAGGAGAAGTAAGGAGAGGAAACAGGATGTGCAAGATGGATAGAGTTTATGTTACATTATTGAACATAGATTAATGTAAATGGGTTTATTTTAGTTATTATAGCTAGTTGGGAACAAGCCTAAGCTATAGGCTGATCTCTCATAATTAATAGGAAGTCTCCGAGTCATTATTTGGGAGCAGGGACAGAGAAAGACACAATTTGATGCAAGTTTAATAGTCAATGAAAATGTGTGCCAAGAAAAAAATCAGAGAGAATGTTACAGATGAAATCTAGGATAGTTTAATTTTAGAAAATGCAAAGTATTTGAAAGACTATTTCAAATCTTCATTATTTACCTTAAAGACAAGAATTAAAACTAATTTCAGTGAGTGTCGATAGGACTATCCCAACACATAGATATCAAGACAACCTATTATTGAAAGGTGGCTTTCTTCTTAAATGATTACCTTTTAGGAATATTGATCATACCAATTTTAACTTTTCTCTCTACAAATATCATTTAAATTAGGCAAATGCTATACAGACAAAATGACAGAAACTGTATCTAACCATTCAGCAGTCAATATAGACTACATCCAATATTAATACTTAGTATAACATTGAACTAAATATTGTATCATTTCTATCTTTTATTATTTTGATAAGCCTAATATATTAATTTCCCTTTTAATTATTCTTATTAAATAGGAGAATCATCCATATAAAATTAAACTGCATTCAATATCCTAATGTTTATACTTGTAAATGAAGATAATATATATTTTCACATCAATAAAGCCATTGAAATTATATGTATAATACCCTGACCATGGTATTATAATAATTAACACACTGCAAATGCTAAGTAGCTATCAGGAAGACTAATTTTGATCAGCATCTCTATTTTTTATTTTGGTTAATTTTCTACACAATGCAAAGCATTATGCACAAAATAGCATGCACACCCCACAATAATAAAAGGATAGTAAATAATTGTATCAAAGCTGTTTTTGTGAAAATTTTGTAAATTTACTTATGTTTTGGAATTTTAGCTGGACATCAGATTCATTTAGCAGCAACATAAGTTATTATAGTAAGTGCTGGGAATTTACTTGTTAGTAAGATATTTATGCTACCTGTTGCAAATTAGAAATACAAGGATATCAAAATCTCATGTTTAATTGATTAATATACAAAAGAAATAACTTAAGAACAGCATCTCAGTATTGTGTCATATGTGATTTTTTTTCTGGGGCACAAAATATTTAATACCATAAACTCCCATCTCCTAATTGAATGGCTGTTCTACACCATTAAGATATTTTCTTATACAAAGTCCAATATCATACATTTAATTCCAGTAGATGATAGCCTGAATGCTTTCTCTTTGGCTAAAGCATGGGCCAAACCTGTGACTACACCCTTCTAACCTTCATCAAATCCACACCTGCCCTGTCTAATATCAGATCCTTTCCCTGGGATGGCAACTAAGCCTTTTGCTATCCTTTCCATCACTGAATACATCTTTCACGATTTTGACCATTTGCTATCACATCATAAATGTTATTGTCATTTATTACTATTGTGTGACAGTCTTCCTGAGGAGTCCTATTCAAATGTCTGTGCATACCACCTAGGTAACTGGGGATGACAGACCAAATTAATGATACCACCAATGTTCAACTTGATAAGCTAATGAGTTACTATTGAATTGCTTATAGGAATATGGGTAAAGGGCTATTTACAGGAGCAGAAATGTCTAAAAGACAGCTGCACCACTAAAATTCTGCCCCAGGATGCGTGAGAGCTCATGAAAGCTGAAAACCTCGAGCACATTGCACAACTTGAAGAAAGCTCAACAAGTTGCCAAGTGAATTTCTGAGTCTCATAGCTGCTTTGCCTCTTCTATACAGCTGAGCTGGCCTGTGCGTTGTTTCTCAGCAGTCCTTACTGCATACATAACCATAGGGAGGAAGAAGTGTGAGGTAGCATAGTGCATCTTGTTATTTCCAGAGACTTCAAGAAATTTCTGAACTTTTTATTTCGTGAGTTTAACAAATTTCTCTGGAAGATAGAATGTTTCACCTGCCTTTAGAAATAATGTTTTAAGGAGGTTCTCTACAACAAGGGATATTTTATCTTGGATGAAAGTACTATACAGCAAGTATAAGGCTGATACCATCTGTAGATCATCACAAATCAGATTTATACCTAGGGACTTGTTAAAAGGCAGAGAAACAAGGGCAAGGCATCCCCTTTGGTTGCAGTCAGATGCCCTTAGCAGAGTGGATCTAGTAGACTTTTTATAGAACAGGGAAACAGAAATTTTCCACTTTCAACATGTGAGCTCTCCTGAGATGATTCTGTGTTTTTCTTCTATACCATAAGTCAAATCCAATTATCCTTTATCAACAGCAAGATTGGTTGGGCAGCGCACAGTTTCAAATTGGAAGGTAGAAATCTAATGAAAAATATTTTGTTGAAATGATGCCCCAAAATATCTCGATATCAGATAAGACCTCAGTATACCCTTGCCATGATGTAGATAAAGTGGCTTATTCAGCCTTATGAGTAAAATGATGTAAAATACTGCCTACTCAGTTTCTTCAAGCACCTTTGTTTCTTTCAGAATATAAGCATTATTATTAAGTTTTGTTTCCTGAAGAGGACAGATACTTCCTCAATGACAAGATGTTAAACATCTGTTTTTAAACTTTGTCAACACTTGCTTTTTTATTTATATCTCTAATAACTATTATTCTAGCCTCACCACAATAGATCTCTCATTTTAAAATATTTCATTAAGACATGCAAATCAATAGTTAATGATAGTCACCAGTCACTTTCACCACCCAATACCACAGAGATAGAATTCAGGCCATTTGATTTGTTATTTTGGTGTTAGCATCTGAGAATATCCAACAAATATATGTGTACTTATAGGAAGAAAACATGTGCTCCTAAATGTGGTAGCAGTCTGAGGACTTGAGCAGAGAGCTAGAATTGTGAATTTACGGAAAGATGCTAGTACCCTGGGAATCTATCTCATTAATGGAGCACTATCCTAGTGAATGCATTGTGATGTCAGTGGTATGATATTTTATTCAATCAAAACATGAACAACTAAAATAGTCTCCAATGTGCTTATTCATTAAGAATGAGACATAATCCAGAATTTCCCCTTAAAGGAATAATGCTGGTGCAGATACTACAAGGGATGTGGCCAGAAATCCACTTCAAATAGTTCACTCTTTATAGTCTTCCTGTGTGTCAGAGAGATCTGTCCCAAGTCTAGCTGTTATTAGGTAAACAGTTACAGAGACCTTTTCAATTTTGCATGAGGAAGAATTCCTGTACTTGACAGTATTTATCTGAAATAGACCCACTAGGTTAAATTAAGTCGTTTTGCTTTTTTATTTTAATATTTTATTCTTCCATTTTTGGCTTCTGCCTCTTTCTTTTCATAAACTCTGAATCTAACATGCCTTATACCCCAGTACTCATTTCCTGGACAGTCTAACCTGTAACAGATTAGTTACTAGGAATAAGAACATATTTAATTCCCAGGATTAATATGATAAAGCATCAATGAACTTTGAATGAATTCACCACTGCTTAAATGCTGAACACTTGTGAATAAAGACTAACAAACTATCCCAGTGTTTCTTGCTGAATGTACACTCTATTACTAGTGAATGCATGCTAGAGTTTACTGAATGTTCTAGAGTGAGTATACTCAATGAGAAATTTTGTTCATTCTTTTAGATTGAAAAATGCAGCCAGAATCAGTGAAAATATCAAATCATAGAAAGTGGAGAGAGAAGAACCTGGTAAAGGTGGTAATCAGCCTCAGTTCCATAAAGCCCTTAGAATAGACATCACTGAGGTCAGGAGTAACATGAAGCAGGAAGGAGGTCAGGGTTTCAGTGTCGATCTGGGAAGGAAACAAACTCTACTCTCCAAGCAGGTGCTTCCACAGCATTTGCCAGCATTCTCCTTTCATAATTTGCATGGCAATTGTGTCTTTCTCCATAACCACATGAAGGAGGGCAGCTTTAGCCCTAGGGAAAGACTTCAGTGGATAGAAGACTTGCCACACAAACATGAAGACTTGAAATCCAGTACCCAGAAGTCATGTTAAAGTGAGTAGTGTTCCTGCTATGAGTTGAACAATGATGGCAGGAGAATTGCTGGAAACTTGTGGGCCATTTAGTCAGGTGTACTAGCAGTGAATAGGAGAAATTCTGTCTCAAGATGGAAGGTGAAGATCAATGACCAACATTTGAATGTTTTTTCTTTTCTTTTCTTTTATTAAGATAAAGTGTCTCTCAGTGTAGATCTGACTGTCCTGGAGCTCTCTTAGTAGAACAGGGTGGACTTGAAATCACAGAATCTGCCTGTCTCTGCCTCCTGAGTGCTGACACACATGATGTGTTCCTATTTCTGTATACATGCCACAGCACACAGGTGACCCATAGATACTAGCAACCCAAGGCAATGCCAATTCCCATCACAGGAAGCTGTGTAACAAAAGTTTCACAGAAATATTCTAGGAATCTTATCTGAAAAGTGTTTCTGAGGCAGAATAAAATCCTGAAGGGCCATGACATTGGTTATTGAATGGAAACTGTGTGATGCCAACTCTCTGTATTCTTAGTGAGGAAGTCAGTGAACTTCTTTTGAGCAGATGTTTCCAGCTTCATCATCCATACACTCTGCCATTGTAGCAATTAGATAAAATGAGAGTGACTTCATGCTAGTTCATGGGCTGACAACACAAAGATTTCATTTCTATCACTAATTCTTCTACCTTTAATGGGTTTATTAACTATAAAATCAGGGGTGATATCATCAAGTAAAAGGAAGACAGATAGTTTGTAGTAACCAAGCCTTGGTATATTTTTAATCATGGGTGGATCACAGAGGAGCTCGCGAACTCAAGTGTCCTCACATCAGCACGGAACTTCGGGTATTCTGGATGCTCTACAGAGCTCAAAGGTGGCCCACACTTCATCTCCCCTCATTTTTAGAAAACACTTCACTCCTTATCAAACGAACTTAATGGGGGATCCAAGAGCAAAGAAAGTTGAGTTCAAACTGATCTGCCAACAGTCTCTGTGTTACTTAGAATACCTTAGGGAATGGCTGTCCTTGGAGAAAGGTAATGTGGTTTGATTTTTCAAATTTAGCACGAGCAAATACACTTTTATAGTATTAAAAAATGCTTTGTTCAACACTGGTCTGCCATCTCTCTCTGGAAAATTTACAGGAGGATACAATTTTGAGCTGACTGCAAGTGGAGATGCTATTTAGAGCCATACGTAATGAAATAAACCCCTTAGTTATGAATCAGTTATTATATTTCACTGAACTCCAACTGTTTCTTTCTCACTGCTTAATTTCATTCTCGCTTTTGTTATTATGCCTAAAGAAACCATTTTAGCATTTTTTTGCATGCACTTTGAGAATCAAAAATTCCATCTACAAGTTTTCGCTTCTGCCTCTAATTGCTTCACTGGTTGTTCTGGCTGCTTTAATAAATAATATTGTCTGCATTCTGCTAGTCCCTGTTTATTTATTATTTCTCTAAGGGGAAAAGTATCTGTTTGAAAGAGAGAGAGAGGGAGAGAGAGGAAAAGAGAACAGAAAAAACAAAACAATAAACACAGTCCACTCTCCAAATTAGTACGAGGTTCTCTGAAAGATGACGTAGTTTTACATTAACCTCGTTAAGCAGCTATGGTTGCTTCTACTCTGGTTTCTTAAAGAAACTATTCTTTACAGTTGACTCCAAGGCTCTATCATCTGACTTTATTTATCATAGCAACATAGCTTGTATTAAAGGATAGCTAAGCTAACTATGGAGGGATTGGTTGTCCCATGGTTATTCAGTCATACTTCTTATAATAGAACACGAATACAAGGCATGGGATGTATCTTTTTTTTTTTTTTTTTGGTTTTTCGAGACAGGGTTTCTCTGTGTAGCTTTGCGCCTGTCCTGGAGCTCACTTGGTAGCCCAGGCTGGCCTCGAACTCAAAGAGATCCACCTGCCTCTGCCTCTCGAGTGCTGGGATTAAAGGCGTGCGCCACCAACGCCCGGCTGGGATGTATCTTTATAAGAAAAAATTTTCCGGAAACTGTGAGCTTAATCACTACAACAAGGAGAACAAACTGAAATGTGAATGGGTGACTGGATATAATTGTAAATGTAAATGAAAGAATGAATGTGCATATATAATACCATGTGCTGAATTAGTTACAAGGAGTTTAGTTAGGAATAGAAAGGCTTTGGAATGGTATTGAGAGAGTTTGTACTTTAAGTTGGGAAACAATAAAACTTCTGTTTGGAGAAATAAGTATAGACAGCAAATAAATCAACTTTTAGTTATTTAAACACATTAGATTATTGTCACTATACCATTGTATATTCCAAGTAGGAATTAAAAAAAATGTGCAGCATCTATGGAAAACAGCATGGAATTTCCACAAAACATTAAAAATCAAACTGTAATGTGATCTCATGGTCCCACTTCTGAGTATTTACCAGAAAGAAGTGAGGTAAGCATCTCAAAGACATATAAACATTCCCAAGTTCACTGAGACATTACTCATAACTTTCAGGAGAGGAATCGTGTGTATCTATGAAAGATGTTAGATAACTACAATGGAATATTATTCAGCCTGAAAACCATAGAGATACCAAAATATGTTTTAAAAAATGGGTAGCCTTTGGAGACAGTGCAGGAAAAGAAAAGGTAATAACAAAAGGAAAAGAGTGCATGGTTTACTTACATACAATATCTAAAATAACTAAACTCGTTTAGAGAGGTAATAAAAGTCATGGGAGAGTGGAATTGGGAAGCTGCTGATGAACAAGCATGATTTTCGTTGCACGAGCCTGTGCTCACAGGTTACAGCACTGGGCTGAGCCCTTGACAATGTGATGAGTATATTCCCCCTCTTACACACACACACACACACACACACACACAAAGGTGTATTATTGCAAGACTAAGGAGGAAATCAGCCAATGTAGAGTATTAATCCAAATTAATTCGATGTCCTGTATAGTCAGAAATGCTTCTCTTTCAGCATCACTGGTGATGCTGGTGGTGAGGAGTGTTTGCATGAAAAGAGCTCATTAACAACGAGCCTGGCAACCAAAAAGAGGTACAAAAATGCCATCGTACCGGGAGGAAAACAGCGAAGCACTGCTCTTGTGTTGAGTGGGCACTTATGTTCAGGAGAGGGATTAGGACAACAGACTATGTGGCCACTGTGATCCGGTGTCAATCACCTATTCTCTTATTAAGTGGTCATTGGTCTGACTTCTAATTTAAACAGCCTGTGCAATCGTATTCAAAGTGAATATTGTGAAAACAGCAGAAAGCTACTGCTTTGAAAACAGCCTCTGTCCACTTCAAAACCACAGTGACTCCCAATATAGATCTGAAATAAATTTATTGTAGGGGAATGGGCTACATGAGCTTTGTATACAAGTGTCCACTTACTTTCAAAATTCACTGTATGCTAGGTATTTTTCATCTTACATGTAAATAATTCTCATGTTTCACATCAATTTGTGAGTTTGTCACAAAACATGGCATTTTTAGCAAACGTTAGTTGGTATCATTCGATTCACATTCAAGAATCTGAGATCCAGTTGGCCACTCCTGGACTTAGTGGTTAGTGGTAGTGGTTAGTGGTAGTGGTTAGTGGTAGGAATCTCAGGTTTAGGTCCTGTACCCATAAAAATCTGGTACACCCTTGTCATGTACATGCACCTCATTTTTTCTCCAAGTTTCAGCTTCCTTTCTGCAAAACTCAAATCTTACCATTTCTCAGTACTTTGAAATAAGATTAGATTCACCAAATAAGCTTCAGGTGGATTCCCTATTCATCTCCCAGATCACACCATAGCTCCCAGTCAGTAGTAAAACACTGTAGAAAGTATCAAAACTGATGAGTGGGACCATCCCACACAGACTCAGCTTAACACCAGAGCTATTTTTTTCTGCTTCCGTTGTAGTCACACTGGTTTTGGTGAAAAAAAAAACCAGAAAATGAAGAATGAATTAAACTTGCAATGCAGTGATCACAGATAAAGAGAGGAGCTTTGCCACACAGGTGGAGAAGGGACAGTTGAGTGCCAAAACAGCCCAGTGCAAGGATTTAGTCTAGAGTATCTCTAGTGAACACTTCTCAGTCTGGCTAAGGCAGGCACTACCAGGAAGTAGGAATGAAACTTTTAGGAGGTGAACCTTTTACAAGGAAGTTAAATTACACGGGTGTGCTTTTCTAGAGGATATTGAGGCCATTGTCTCCTCAAATCTCTCTCTCTCTCTCTCTCTCTCTCTCTCATGCACTTTCTCTCTTTTGCTTCATAGCTTTCACATTGTGAGCAGCCTCTTCAGCAACATGACCCCAACTTTGGTACATGGGATTGTCACAGGCTCAAAGCAGCATTGCCACATATCAGGAATCTGAACTTCTGAGACCGTGAGCCTCCAGCCCGTCCTTCTATTAAGTTGATCATAGGTATTTTACTACAGGGTTAGAAAGCTGATTGTCCGAGTTGTTTTTCTCAGTGCTGTGAGAAAATACTTGACAAAGGCAGCTTAATGAAGAGGGGGTTTCCCGTGGCTCACAATCTGAGGTGCAGCGCATCATGCCAGGGAAGGAAAGGCAGCAGCTGAGGCCACTGGTCCCCTTCCACCTCCAGTAAAGAAGCAGAGAGTGGAAAGAGCTCATGCTCAGTTAATTTCCCTCATTTGATTGAGTTCAGGATCCCAGACACTGGCAAGATACTGCTCATGGAAGGTAGGGTGGGCAGGAGGGTTTCTTCTCACCTCAGTTAAACCCTTCTGGAAAACCCCTCCTAGACACACTTAGTGATACGTTCCCATGGTGATTCTAAATGCATTCAAGTTAACAATGAGAATCATCCATCTGTTTGTGTGATACTTGGGAAGCTCATTGTCCTGTCCTCATCACCTTTCTGTATTAAATGAGGATACTGATTAGACATACCCATCTCAAGGTGTTATCACAAGAAAGCAGCATATTAACACAGGCCTTAAGACATATTGATCACATTGGAGACAATATTGCAATCATAAGCTTGAAAAAATTAAAATAAATGACATTATTTATATTCTTTGAAATATATCTTAACCCAAACAAACAACAAAATGATAGAATAAGCCCCAAACTACCATAACATTCTACATAGATCTAGCCATGTTTACTATAATTCTCTTCTCAACTAGCTATTAGATATTTAATTTTCATTTAATTTTTAAAATGAGAGGCCTGAAGTGTCGGCTCAGTGGTTTAAAGTGCTCATTGCTCTTGCAGAAAACCTTAGTTTAGTTCCTGGTTCCCACATGGCTGCTCACAAGCATTTGTAATTCCTTCTCTAAGGGTTCCACTGTCCTCGACGGACTTCAGTGTACAGCACCCATACACATGGTGCACAAAGATACACACAGGCAAAAAACGCATACACGTAAAACAAATAAATTCATCTCTGAAAAATTAAAATGTGTCATGACTTACCCCTAATTAGATGGTAATGTTAATAGATGAAACATCTAATAAAGTGACTTCATTTGCTCAATACCCTATGAGGAATATAGCGTCATAGACAGTGAAGAAAGCGAGTCTCAGAGAACTGTAAGGCTGACAGCTATGCTGCAAAACAACAGTGATATGATTTTTGACTTAATCTGCCTGAGTTGAAAAACATCATCTTTAAATAAATTGTCAGAAATTAGTCTACATTACTGAGCAACAACGTACGTAGTAGAGAGGAAAAAAGCAAACCCTTAATTAATGTTCCCGGGAGGGAGACAGTGTGATCATGGGTTTTAATGTATATCACTGTTCATTTTCCTCTAGACTGGAATATTGAGACATACAGATAAGAACATATATCGAGATGTAGGTATAAGTATTTCAAAATGCAGGATATTTCTATCTAGGATCTGTATTCAAAAATGAAATCGCACAGGAAGTCGATGAGCCAGCAAATGACTGCATCTTTTAACATAGCAGATGCCACAATGACTGACTATTTTTTGCAAGATGGCAAAGCAAATATTTTTCTGAAAGATGGATACACTCTTGTCAGCGTATGAAATGCAGTAGTTCTAAAGAGAAAATGATTTGTAGCTATCCATTGCCCAGAGACTCCCTGAGATGTTACAACCTCTAGATCTATTTTTAAAGGAAAAGTTGTACTAAGCCCATCTGCTAGCTTCATAATGACCTATTCATTGACCTGGTTAGTTGGGAAATTTAGTTTTTTAGTCAAATTATCCATTTGCATATAGACATAGGGAAGCTACTTTCTGTAAGCCAACTGGCAGAGGAGGGTGGCAGAAATGGAGAGATGATACTAGAGGGGGAAAAAGCAGTGGTTCTTCCTTAAAGTGTCATCTCCTGGGGACAATCCACCTGCCAGGACTTTGTGGAGACCACATACTCCCTGACATACCAAAGTCTCCCACACATGCTTTGAAACGGTACCTGTGTCTTCTTTGTATGGGACTAGAGACATGTAGTAACTTGCACTTGCCTGGCATATATCAGAAGCACGGATATGTCTTGTCACCAAAGCACACTTGATCTGTCCATCTCTTCCCAGTACCTCCCTTTAGCTGGACTTAAAAATGGCCTGTTTTGAAGCTAGATGTTTGCTGCGGAAGAATCTCCAGTTTCCTACACACACACCTTTCTAAATAGTGACAATAACAGATATGGCTCTCATCAGTTACAGTGAGAATTGCAGCTTGGCTCCCTGGGAATTGAAATTACTTCAATAAAACTGGTTTTCCTCAAGTATAAAGGAGAGATTATAAGATGTATGGAAGCAACATGAGGGGTAGTGACTCTGATTTATGCCTAGTTCTGTGATTCAGTTGTTTCTTCCGTTTTGAGTTACAAAGCTCTTCAAACCTCATCCCTGATTAAGAACATGCCATTCTATAATAATAGCATTGTCATTGGTGTGATGAACACTGAATTTGGAATATATATACATATATGTGTGTGTGTGTGCGTGTGTGTGTAGTGTGTGGGTGTGATGATGATGACAATGTGTGTATCCCTTGTTATGTAGTACATATAATACACGATGTATACATATATAAGTATTTGTGTGTGTATGTGTGTGTAATGATAATGTGTGTATCCCTTATTTTTTAGGGAATCATGCTTTAATATATTCCTGAGAACTTATGTGTTGTTTGCTTATAACAGTTGAAATGTCATCAAACCAAGGTTTGAGATTATTCTCATAATTGGACTTCAGTTTCACCCATCTGGTTTAGTACCTTCACATTCTGTCTCATGCTTGGGGTTGTGGGAAAAGTAAGGATGTTTTCTGACAGAGAACATTAAAGAGGCATGCAAATAAGTTCACCTATTCATGCAACAAATGCAACTGTGCTCATTCATGTTAAATCCCACTGTCAAGCACTGCACAACTATTTTTTGGATGGCTATGCAAATTTGTTTGTTTCTGGATTCTTCCCACCCTTACATTTCATACTTGACCTTCTCTCAGATATAATACTTTCAAGCAGATGAAGGATATTCTGCAAGTCTATAGTTTATTATTTGCATTCTGAGATGAGAATGGCCACCAGGCCATTAGTCAAATCCTCACATGGAGGGCTACCTTCTTAGTGGTTTTCTTTTCTCCAGAAAACTTTCTTTATATTATCTTCGTGGGAATGTCCTTTCACTGTCCCAAATTTAAAAATAAATTGTATTTTATTAAGAGCTGTGATTAACGTGAAAATAACCCCCATTTTGTCCCAATCTTCTGTTGTTTGAGGCATTTACTGTCCTGAAGAATTTCACCTCTATCTCCTAGCTTTATCACCCTCAAGTCATGAGAACTTCATATATTTTACGTTTATAAATAGATGTTAATGAAAAATAATATACTAAGTAAGTATTAATTTTGGCTTTTTACAAACTTATGTGCAAGTTTCTATTTACATTGTTTCCACCCCTGTTGCTCATGTCCTAACTCCTTTTGCTTTTTCAAAAGTGTAGACGTACTATATTTTTTTCAGGTGCACAGTAGCTGAAACACATGGAAAGTCTACTACATAAGCATATAATGGCAAAAACACATGGGAAAGCAACTATTAAACTAGTATCTAAAAATAAAATAGTACTATAAATTGTAAGGTGTAAATAATTAAAATTTCCAGAAAATATACTTTTCTAGAGATTTTCTGAAAAAGTCACTGCAAAGATGCCAATCCTAGATATTTGTAGCTTAGAAATTGAAAATGTTTAGTATTTTCACACCCTTCCTCTCACATACACACTCACACACATCCTCTGACACATACCCATTCACTCTCACACAATCTCTCTCTCTCTCTCTCTCTCTTTCTCTCTCTCTCTCTCACACACACACACACACACACACTCATGACAATACTTGAAATCCACTCTCAAACACATTATTAGCCAACACTTCAACCTTGGCAACCAGCACACAAGATAATAGATGCTCAGAGTGATTTCAGTTTGAGTATCTACACTGTCATTTGTTGACTTCTAAGAAAGAAAAGATGTCTACAAATCAATATAAAAGAACAGAACTGAGCCTCATTTTAAAGCAAAAAAAATAATTTGAAGAAATGATTATGTTTTCATCCTTTGAAAAATATCTATGCAAGAAAATTCTGAACATGAGGTATTTTTAAATGACACAGAAATACTTTTTTTTCCATAAAAGAAACCAGTCCAGATGCTGACTTATCAGAAATGCTCACAAACTGAGAAGAAGGTAATTTCAAACCCACATTCAGAAACAAGATAGGAACTTCTAAATGTGGTGACATGGAGGTCTCATGCCTCTGAGTTCTAATATATAATTCACTATATCTGTCAGAGGAGACAAAATACAACTGGCAATGCTCATGCAATACTAAAAAATAATAAAGCATAAAATGAAAAAGATCCATCCCAAAGTGCTATAAAATGCTTGCAATTTTGCATCTCCATCTAGTTTTCTCAAGAGCAAGAATAACTTGGTTTATTTTGAAATTTCTGTTTCTAGCCATTGTCTGTAGCTCTGAGTAGATAAATATATGATGTACACACCATCCATACAATGAGAGAGAATAAAGAGATGGAAAGCCCTTCATCACAGAACAGTTCCAAAGATTCTCCTGTCCTACGAAGCAGCAAATACTACACTTAAAAGAGAAATACCTGATTGGACTAGAAGTGATATCAGGGTCACGTGCTGTCACTTGGCCAATCACAGAGTTCAAAGCAGCATTTTCATGAACTTCAAGGAGGTAAGTTGGTGAAGAGAAGACTGGGGGCTCATCAGCATCCTCCACAACAATTTTGACTGTTGCTGTATCCTTAAATGGTCCCCTGCCACTGAAACGTGGGTCGATGTGGATATTGGCTGCCTCCACCTTCAGTGTATAGGATTTTTTGGTCTCGAAGTCCAGAGGCTGTTAAAAAATGACAAAGATGAATGCTTCTCTCTAAACCATAGCAGCAAGAACAAATGAGTATAATGTGGATGGATGGAAGTTATTCTCATTTAAGCCAGTTTGTGACTCTTAATGGGATCCATTCTCCAAGATTCAACCTGTAAATTTTGCAGGCATTTATTGATACTTGTTTATTATACAAGCTCAGCAAGCCTAATCTATTGTTCTGTTTTGTTTTGCTCATTTCACTTAGAATTCACAGAATATTCACAGTCATGAATTGTAACATCAAATTTTCACTTCACAGTCATAATAAAATTTTACTATCGATGACATGACCAGCATTCTAATCATCTGGTTAACCAGGTTTCTGCTGGTGGCAGATAAGGCAGTATTGAATACAGTCTCTATCTGGAAACAATATTTTATCATTTCTGCAACAGCGTGTGAAATGGAAAGACTAGAAATGATCATTGTTTAGTCTAAGGAGACGTTACAAAGCATGATTTACCACTCATCCTAACAAAGAGTATTTCATATCATTTCCAAAACATTTCTACTCTTACTGATTATGTGGCTGAAATGGGGCTTATTGCTTTTTGGGACGTTGTTAGGTCTCTGTCAAAAGTACTGTGCTGTGGATCAGGTAAACATATAAAGAGATATGATTTCATAAACAGAGGCATTTTGGTTCATATTTAGAAAAACAAAGTGTGAAGAGAGATAAACTGACACAACTAGGTCTGACTTTGCCTCACACTCACTACTTAAAAACTGAAATTACATTGTTGCTCTGTCATTGATGATATTTCTGAAAGAGTCATCATTCCTTAACAGTCCAAAAGACTTTGTCAATGATGGGTGTAAACCGAGTGATGTAAGAGAATACATTCCCTTACATACATTAGAGCCGATCTGTAGCAGAACCCATCTAGGCAAATTCTTGGCAACTTACAATACTCCAGATTTTAAGAAGGCAAGTCTGACAAGATTCAAGAAGATAGTTTATATATGTATTGCAATTTCTCAGAACAAACAGAACTTTAAATCTGCAATGCAAATTTTTAGAAAATAGAAAACTGGAACAAAAACTATCATCAGTGAAGTCTTACAGAGCACTTGTGCAAGATTAAATATATACTCTTATTTCAAACATCCAAGTTGATTTTTATATTTGAATTCAGATGTGATTGTACTTAGTTCTCCTCCCTGATAATTTCAGGTAAACAGTGCAAATACACTTCCTTGTTGATTCTGAAATAACAATGTGTCTGTGTATAGTTTGAAAGAGATGATTTAGGATGGTATGAGAATATTCAAAACCTGAAAATCACCCACACTGTCTTGCTATTCTATGCACTTTACAAAATCAGTTAAAAATGTGCTCTGTGTTAATAGTACTATTAATTGACAAGTAGTAACTGTGTATATTTTAAGGTACAATAATACACAAATGCACAAAGCAAGGACTTGATCAAGTCAAATGATGTATCCATCATCACACCATCTTAACAGTTTGGGTGGATATTAAGACTCTATTCTTCTAGAAATGCTGTGGCCATCACGTGGCACGAAATACCACTAAATATTGTCTAGTTTTGTAGTTTTGGACCCTCGGATCGACGTCTTTCCTTCCTCTTCACTTCGTCCTTTCACAGCTCCCAGTCGTAGATAGCTCTACCCATTCTCCACGTAGTTTCTAGACTTTTCCATAGAAGGCATTCAAGGAACAGTCTGCCTAAATAGGTCAATAGGTTCCCTGTACCTCACTCCATTTTTTGCTTCACTAAAAACCAAAACCAGGCAGTTCTCCAAGATGATTCTGCTTTTTTTTTTCTGTCTGTAATTTTCAGCCTAGCTGAACTATAAAGTGTCCAAAAACACTCTCATGTCCTTAAGACTTTATCAGTTAAAAAACAGTGGCACATGAACCTATAGAAATTTGACCCCTCATACACTTTCCTCTAAAGTCGCCTTGTTGTTTTCATGTCAAAAAGTACATAGCATATGCTTCCAAGTTTGTAAATATTACTGGACAGAATCACAGTGAATGGCTCATTGTTTCAGTTTATAAAAGGACCTGACAGGAACAAAGGATACCAGTTAATAAAAATAATAAAAATGGAAGCGGGATATTTTTTTAGGCAAGGAAAATGTGGTTCTGAGTTATTCAGTAATTGACTTAAACATAATTATACATCACTCTGTTAGTTAGAAATACAACCTTTTAAATATTTTTCAACTATTAGTTCAAAGCTCTGAACTTGGATCTCAGCATAAGAATAGTGTTGCTCACTGACGAATTAAAACAAATATAGCCATTTGTCCCCAACATTGATTGTAATAAGTTTTAAACAAAAATATATCCACTGAAATATATCTGAAGTAGAACATTGTCTTCATGTCACATGATAGAATTGCATATTGGGGGACAGGAGGGGGAGGAGAGTGGGATTTGTGGTTGGTATGTAAAATGAATAGAAAATTTTATAATAATAACTCCCCCCCCCAAAAAAGAATTGCATAGTAGGCTCAATGTTGTGCACATTAATGCTTAACAACTGCAGAGAAAAATTAATGATTCCCAATAGTGTGCCCCATCATGTATTTTCTTATTCATAAATTAAAAAAACTATTTAAAATATCATGTGCAACAAAGATGCCAGGAATAATATTGAAGAAAGTACCATGTCATCCATAACGATGGACCTTTCTTTACGCAAGTAAAACTTGGTAGTGATACAACATGAGCTCATTGTTGCATGCTTTTTATGATGGAAGAGTTCACAATGAAGAACACAAATTGAAAAACATACATAATCGTTCACATCTAACACCAAAACAAAATGAAAAGAAGAATAAAACACAGTTCACTGGCCAAAATGTTTCAAATCTTCATTTCTTAAATTTTTTTTTCAGAAATTTATCTTCTGGTTCTAATGGTCTCACCTCTAGAACAAAGAAACCATGAGACTTATTTTGAATAAAGCTTGGACTTTTGACACATGGTTTAAAATAACCATGGTAGGAGAGTTGGTCTCCTTCCTGAGCCTCAGAACTCCATAGGATGCCTGATTCTGAGCATCGTGCTTGTCTCTGAGTTCCTTTGTAAGCAGAGTTTTCAATAAGGACTTGCGGAAACATCAACACATTTGGGAGGGACTTTTCAAGAAACAGGGGAGCAGAAATAGGAGAGTTACATTGGGAAAGCCTAGAAATTATTGAACTAGTTGCTTCTGGGGCACAATTGAGATGTGGTCCCACTGAGAATCCATTAAAACTGTACGTAATTGTATCCTGGAGTAGTTTCACCATCCAGTAATAACTGTCCATCCATTTTGCTCTCAACTGGTTGAAGGTTACTTGGCTTCAGTGCCCTGTATAAAGACTGAGTGACTTCTTTGCCTTAGAGAAAAATCACTGAATCATAAATGTGGAGAGAAGTAATAGGAGGCTAGCTACATCCTGGTAACTGTTTACCAGAGGGACATCTAAAATGTGATGTGGTCCCAACAGACTGGTGATGCTCAACAGTGCTGTTATGCATACTTTCACATCTCACCTTCAAAGTTAAATCTAAGTAACTACCAGATCTGGGTTCTGCCTGTCTACTCAGCTCTCAGAGTTTTCAAGCCAAGTTTCTAGGAGATATTTAAAAACTGAAGAAAATACTCCTCAGCTTACCTTTCTCAGTCTTATAACACCATCCTGTGCCTGGGCGTCAGAAGTGATTTCAAATAGTGCTGTTCCATCTCCATCAATGATATCATAGGATGACTGTGCATTTTCACCAATATCCTGATCATTAGCTTTAACTCTTCCTATTGCAGTGCCGAGAACAACATCCTCTGGTACTGAGAAGTGATACAAACCTTTACAAAGAGGAGAAACACTGGGTAGTACATAAACACTATCCACTCACTGACTGATTCATTTAGCACAATTGATTGGACATTTCCTACCTTCAGGATATGCCTAGAGATGCTACCGAGACAGTGGTATATCTATTCTATGGAAAGCACAGTCACTGAAACAAGTGTGAAACAAGTATTTCTAAGAAGGAGTGAACCCTCTTCAACACTCTTCAGAGACAGAAAACGTACTGATTCAACCATAAATTTACCAAGTATTTATTTGTAGTAACCACATCAGAATATTAGTGAGTCTATGTGAATTTCCTTTCCTACTGACGGTATAATTACATTGCCTGCCTGTGGGAATAGTCATTGTTGCCCCACGTAAAATATTAAGCTAATTTAACCATAGAGAGCCTCAATGTGTAACACATTGAAAGTCACTTTTGAACTTACTTTCCTATTTACTAACTTGTAGACTATTTTTGATAAAATCCAATTACAAAACTTCTGCCATGGCCTGCAGCAAGCTGTCCAGATACATGAAATACTCGTCTTGTCACTAAATTCTTCATTGCTCTGAAGACTAAAATCCTACCTTCAAAACTCCCTGGGTAAAAATACAATTACAGTGTGTTTTCCTTCTCCTATGGGGACAGTAAAGCACGTCTAATCAGCAGCCTTCGTCCTATTTTGATCCCAGTTTCTTGGTTGAGATGTTGTTTGCAGTCATGTTCATTGGTGTAGCGGAAGCTGGTGGTACTCGACCACTCTCCCTGGCCATTAACACATTACCGCTCACCTGCCCTACATATGTCTATTCCTTCTTGTATTTCTTTGCCTCGGGGCTCTATCTTGCCTTCAGATTCCATTTCATCCATTGCGTGTCAGGCTGGAAGAACTGCTCCAGCATTGATTCATCCCACAGAAGCAGTTATCAAAGACTCACAGGAGTTAGTTTATGAAATACTAGACTCCACCCTTCTCTGAAGGGACAACTTTGAGTTATTGCCAATTTTGTTTAAAACGTTTCCATCGGTTCAGACTTTTCTCAGTAGGATAAAGGTACACTAACCCACAGTGGTAAGTGTTTGGGTCGTACACACAGCTGGCTTTCTAACCTGCCTGTTCTCACTTCCCCACTGGCGCTCCTTGGGGAAGTTAAATTACTTATAGTCAGGTCGTTGTCTCAGAGCCTGTTTCATGCAAACCCAACCTCAGGAAGACTGAGTCCTATTGCAGTCATAACAAGGAGGAAACAACTGTTCAATGAGCAACAAGCCCAAAGGAAAAGTTAAATCTGTAGAACATTACCCAACTACAGTTTAAACTCAGATGCTGAAACCCTGAATAACCATGGTCTGTATTATCCAATAGAATGGAAGACTAGTTAATTTGATTAGTAAAGTTCCTTAAGCTCCTTTCCTTGATGATGAAGTAAAACTCGCTTGGATTGTAAGGTTATGGGACTGAAGAATAAAACCATTTTGCAAGTGGTTTTACCATAAGGTGAGCAAAGAAAATCATTATATCTAACACATGCTGCCCAAGTCTCTCAAGGTTTGTATTCCATGAGAATTTGGAGAATATCCCTCTGGTATGCTTATTAGTAAATAGCCAGTAAGTGGACTTCACCTTACTGCCAATCCTATACCAGGAATCTGTGAAAACATAAGCAAATGGAACATTCCTTTATCCACTGCCATTCTGTGTATCAGGATTTTTCTTTAGGGCCACCAACCAGCTCCCAAATCATGACACAGAGACTATTTTTTGTTTCAAATGCCCTACCTCAGCTAAGGCATGTTTCTGGCTCGCTCTTTTAACTGAAATTAACCTGTTTCTCTTTATCTACCTTTTGCTTCAGGGCTTATTACTTCTTACCTCTGTATATCTTACTTTCCCTGCTTCTGCACATCTGGCTGGCCAGTGTCGGCCTAGCTTTTGCCTCAGGCATGTCCCTAGTTGTCTCCTCCTCCTTCCCTCATTGTTCCAGTTCTCCTTTTTATTCCCTCTCCTTCCTAGCTGTTGGCCATTCCATTCAGCTCTTTATTAGAACTATAAGGTGCCTTATGCAGGCAAGGTGAAACAGAAACAACACATCTTTACATAATTAAACACACATCCTTACATCATTAAACAAATGCATCATAAACAAGTGTAACACATATTTGCCTAGTTAAAATGCTATTCCACAACAATTCTGTCTGTTCTTGTTATCTCCATCAGGGTAATCATAGTTAATAATTATTACCTCCACAAAAGGAAATACATTAGAAACTCACCTATCACTGTTGAATTGAAATAATCATCTTTCTGCTAAAGATGAGCTGCATATGACTGAATGAACTACAAAGTAGCAGAAAGCAAAATAATGATGGGATGAATTATTCCAATAATTTTTCTTAAAAGGGTCATAATTCAGAGGGGCAGAAATAAAAGTTGTACAATTCTATATGAAAATATATCTCTACACTTACTGCCTTGGGACTTTTATGAATGAATTCTCAATTACTCGTCAAATGTTTCATTTTAAAGCTCCACCCGTCTCCTCTACTCTCTCCTCTCATTTCCTATTTTCTCTCTTTCTTTTCATAAAAGAGTTTTCAATAGGTGTTTCCTAAGTCACAGAAAACTCTACCAGATACTTAGCTACTGATATCAGTAATATGATAAGTTATCTTCTTAAAATCATAAGGTGATCCATCCTTAGGCTTACATAATTAACACTGAAGAACTTGCAGGCCCTATGCTTTATTCTACTTACATCTATCTCTACCATCTTTACATACCATGGCTCCTAACACCTTTGAAGTAAAATTCTGTAAACATCTTCTTGATGGACTATAATGTGATGAAGACACAGGTCTTTGTTTCTCTCTCTCTCTCTCTCTCTCTCTCTCTCTCTCTCTCTCTCTCTCTTATTTCTCTTTAACAGAGTCAATCAGTCCACCTACAAATTAAGATATTTTAATGACTTCATAATGACCTTACACTCAACACCACGGTTCTTAACATGGTGTACTAATGCATTCCCAACTCATTTGTTTGTAGCCTCCTTTTTTAGTGCCTTTCAGCAAACTTAACGCCCCAGTCTCCTGGGTTTCAATGGCAGAAAAATATTTTATCATTTTTGTATTGTATGTATTTAAGGGGAACAAAAATCTACTGTATCTACACAATCACACAAATCACACAAATTGAGGGCAATACTAGTTACAGTACCCCCAAAATAGAAATAAGTGATGAACCCATTGATGGAAGATTAGATAAGTAAGTAGCAGTGTGTACGACTATAACATCAGTGTATTTTTCAGCCTTAAAGAGTGTCTTTTCAGTGACAACATGGCTGAGCAGAGAGAATATTAAATTAAATCAAATAAACTAGACCAAAAAATCCATCTAATTTTACTACTATTCAGAATATTTAAAAGTGAATATGCATATGTAAATATGCAAACATACTATCATTGATATATGTATTTGTAACCATAGATTTTTAGCACTGATGTCTATTTTTCTTTCCTTTGGCTTATTGATTTCATTCTATTCCATGTAATTATATGCATGCTTTATTTCTTGATTCAAGAGTCCTCCTGTCATGTCTGTGAGACTTTGTTGAAACATTACTCCATATTATATTTCTTGGATGCATGCTTATAAGAAGTGTTTTATGAAAAGATGAGGATGTATGTAGATTATGATCATCTTGCTGGACCACTGACATTGGCTGCCTGGAATTCTGTTGAGGTTGCTAAAGCTCAGCAGATCCTCAGCAGGACGGAGTGGTTACTGATATCGCACCTGGTGGCAGGAAAGAAGATGTCTGTTTGGAAGCAGTTTTAATGTATAGCTTGTTCTCTATTACAGATTTTACTTATTTATTACAACAATGGGATTAATAATGGATCAATATCAGGGATGAATTTTTCATCACTAACTCAAATTCTTTCTGATTCTATTATCTACCATGCTCATGATATTTGAGGTTTTTTTCAATGTCCTTAAAATTATGAAAATGGAGGTAAATGTGTGTCATCTTGGCATGCTTTGCTAGTAAGCAGTCTATAGCTGTTATCAGGTTTTGTAATGCTGAGGAAAATTTTACTAAAAATGTGTATGATTTGCAGGTAGTTCAGGAAATCACTTACTCTGTGCAAATTTTGGAGGATTGTCATTAACATCAGTAAGGGTCACTGTAAGTGTTGTGGTTCCAGACAGACCTCCAGAGTGTCCTCCCATATCTTTGGCTTGGATTACGACCAGGTACTCCTCCTTGGCTTCTCGGTCCATGTTTGGAAGGGCAGTCTTTATAATAGCTGAGAGAAAGAGATAGACAAATTGGCTTCAATAGAGCATTCATTAAGCAATGAATATGTCACGTAAATAAACACAGATATGCAGACACACTTATGCATACATCAAGTGCCTATTCAAGAAGATTTTCTTTTCTGTTGGTATTAAACTGGTATATATCTGTAATATTTATGTTGAGTCTGAATATAGTCATAGGCATTCACAGATAGCCTGCAAAAACACCTATTGTGAGGCATTAAGAGAATTTGTAAATATATACTTTAGAAAACAAACTGCCTATGAAATTAAAGTATAAATCCCAGCACAGACTCATTTTAGCAAGAAAACCCTGGAAGTGAAACAATCCTTCAATTTATCACACACCCCAATTCCCTTAGAAGATGAGTAAAACAACAAACAGCTTGGAGGCTCTAAGGTCAAAGATAAATTATTCTTTGGCTCACAAATACATTAAGAAGGTGAACAAAATAAATGAATTAGTGGAATAACCTCAGACAAATACAACACCAGTCAGAAGTAAAACATACATATGTTTAAATTCTACTGTCGTGCTACTCATATACACTTTCATTTGACAGTTTAATCGTATAATTTCCTCTACTATAAAAGTAATAACACTATTAGAAAACTAGAAAGATACAGAGAAGATAATAACAAGGAGCAGAAAAATATCACTGCTATGTTCTTTGTGCAGTTTCTTCTGATACATTTTTTTTTTTTTGGTTTTTCGAGACAGGGTTTCTCTGTGTAGCTTTTTGCCTTTCCTGGAGCTCACTTGGTAGCCCAGGCTGGCCTCGAACTCACAGAAATCCGCCTGCCTCTGCCTCCCGAGTGCTGGGATTAAAGGCATGTGCCACCTGATATATTTTTTTAAAGTTTAATTAGATATGTGTAATAACTAAGATATACTAAAATTACTATTTTAATATATTGTTAAAATCTGTTTATATGTCTGACATTATTTTGAAAGCTCTTTACATAGTTCTCTATCTACTCACATGCCTTTCTTCATTGATAAATATTGCATATGTTGTGATCTAATTTCAAGTTTATTATCCATTTAGTACTTATGTGTGTATGTGCTTATAAATATGCAAGCACAAGTGTAAAAGGAATACTAGCATTTTTCTCATACTTCATTATTTCCCATAGTGAATGTCATTTAGGAGTTTTGTATTTTGTAAGTATGTAGTGGCTAATCCCATTGATCCTTACAGGTACATAGGTTTTCATCATATGAATTTACCACAAGTTTAAAATTCTCACGGAGACACATATCCAACCTATTTAGTTCTCTCACCTTTCCAGCACCCAATAGTTTTGTTATGACCTTGCTACCTGCATCTTTTGTTCTTTTCTCCTTCTTCTCTTGTCTCCTTCACCTTCTGTTTCTTCAGCTGTTTGTTGTTTTTCACTGATAGGAACATCCAAGATCTCATGCGTTCTAGTCAAGTACTACTACTGAGCTCTATCCCCAGCTCAGTAGTGTGCTTTTATGTTTCCTATTCATTTATTTAAGTATGTGTCAAAGGAATCCCTTCTGCTTTTAAGTTCCCACAATGAAATAGTCCTATTGAGTGGCTGCATGTTAAAGTGAGGTTGTAAGTAAAAAAAAAAAAAATCTATCCTAACTAAAAAATCATTTCACCCCCTATTTTTATCATCATAACACCACAAATGCAAGTCATCTCCATCCCTCACTTTCAACCCCCAAACACAATAAGTGGTTATCATTCCACCCTCACTTTCACACCCATAACTTAATGAATATAGATCAGCCCTACTCTTGATTCCAAGCCAACAACAACACAATATTCAATTCAAATTGCTGATAATGTTCTTTGTTTATCAATTCTGAAACTGCACTTCCAATTTTCTTTTAGAACTAACAGTTTTAATTAAACTCTCTGTTTATGAAGAGCTTCCAAAGAGTTTGGATCTTTAAATAACTTGGGTAGCATCAGAGGTGTGAAAGCATCAAGAGAAATAGGACTCAGCCAAGCACTAAACAGAAGAGGTATGAGTTCTTATCACGTCAATGGTCATTGACAACACTTTTGTGTCAAGGCCACCCATAAAGTCAGTAGTTGGTTGAATTACACTCTTTGCTTAGAAATAGTTGCCATTACATAATGATATATTTCAAGAAAATTGTTTAATACAATATTTAACCATGTGGAATGCAACTGAAAAGTCACACATCTATTGTTAAAACACAAACAAAAATGTAAATGGAAAACCATAACCATCATTCAGATTTGGGTAAGCCACTATTGTGAAGAAAAAAAATAATCAAGAAAAGTCACAGAATAATCAAACCCCATCATGAGCATGTTGGTATACTCTGCTGTAGATATGCATTACCATAATTTGGAATATGCTTACTGTTTATGGGCCCATTTTCAGTCAGAAGCTTTAGAAGCTTCTTGGTTCACATAATATTAAAAAGAATGTTTATAAAATTTAGGCATCACTATTATGAATAGTCATCTGGTATATTAAAGACTGCATTCGAGGATTTCAATTTGACATATTGTTTTTAATAATCATAAAGTTTTGATATAGTGCCTCCAAAAAGATAGCAAAATTTTTCAAGAAATTGGTGGGTTCAGGTCTCTACATAGAACCTCTCATGTTATTTGAATAGGAGACTTCCTCAGAGTAATGGCATTTTAAAATTTACTAACCTCATCATTTTTATATATCATTAGAATAAAGGTAAATCTCATACAGACTGGGATTAAAACAGTTTTTATATAAGTACAAAATATTATGCCTTGGTTAATGCTGTATGGGTCTATTATTACAACAGGAGCAAACAATCAATATGGAAGGAATTCTTATAAAATTAAGCAAGAGCCGTGTCACAGGTCTGTATCAATTATACAGTTGTGTTTGCCTCCTACAATGAAACCTATCTTCCATACTTCCTAACGTGTGTCCATATTGACAAGCTAATTGTTTCTGTGAATATTTTCTTTAATTGAAGAAAAACACATCAAGCTTCTTATCTTATTCTCAGTCTTACTAAGTTTTTGCCCATGAAAAATAGTTTTGAAACACATCACAATTCACATCACAATTCCATCTTGTCAAGGGGCGATAATACCAAGCCTCTCACGGCAGGAATTCTAAGACTCATAATTCTAAGACACATAACCAAACTTCTGGGAACACTATGGATCCCATATTTTTCCCTCCCGCTTTCTCTTTGCCCTACCTGACTGTATTTAACACTTGTCTTGATGGTATATTTCTGAGTATTCTCCAGCTGTTCCCCAGTTCTACTATATACACTCCATGCTTACTCTCAGTAATAAAGGATGATGTTAATGCTTTGCTCAAGTAAATCTACTACTTTCTGATTTTCTGCAAGATTCCACCATTGAAGATCATTTTAGAAGGCAGTAAGAGTGAAAAGGGGTGATTTCCAGACTGCACAAGAACCTTCACCACATTCATGGCCACTCCATTTTTTTTTAATTTGTATGTATTGCTATAGCAAACCTCTGTCTAATATCTCATTGTCTGTCTTACTCCCTCAAGGATGAGGTTGTTGATGGCTCTTCTGATGCCAGTTTTAAAAGCTGAGTCTGTGGTTTCCATTAACCAAATCATCCTTTTGTCATGAGTCTTTGTATTAAGTTTTCCCTAATTACCCATTTATGTCAAGAGTCTAAAGTATAGTCAATATATTATTACATTCTAATCTAAGGGCTAAAGTCATTGCTAGCATCTTTGTTTCCCAGGTAGCAATAGGTCAGAAGTATTTTCTTTGTAGTTCAGAGGTGGATCACTGAAAAACAGAGTATGTACAAACCTGTGGACACAATGAAAATACTACCTTAAGTGAATAGTTCAAAAATACCAAGCTGGAAGGATTTCTGTCTAACAGCTTTACTCTTTATCTTCTTTTCTAAGATGTTGGGAGTAACTTTCCTGATTGCTAAAGCAAGTGGGGATTCCCTCCAAGGTTTCTTCAGGACATGCAACACAAGTAATTGGCTTCAGTTCAAACTGTATAATGAACAGATTGCCCGAGCCCACTGCCTCTAATCTTAACCTTAGTACTAGCAGCAATTCATTACAAAATCCAAGACAGAATTTCTAGAACTTTCTATGCAGCTACCCTGTGGCTATAAAGGCAGTGTATTTGAAACTGCTAGTGCCTTTCATCTACCCATTTTTCTCTTTGTGTTGTGTCCTAGCTATACATGGTTACTTGAGATTTTTATTCCTACTCAAAAGACAGGTCATTTCACTTCTACAGCATTGCAAGACCTTGAAAACTCCTAAAATAGAAGATTTAAATTGCGTTAAAAAATCTCTTCAGCTTTGGCTCACATTTTTACCCTGAAATCAGCAGTTGTAGGGTGTTCATGGGCCAAAGAGAATTTATATATATAAATTATATATATATATGTATATACATATATATATATGTAGGTTCATCCTTCATACCATCTAACATAAATCAGGAAATGAGTAATTAGAATAGGTCATTTTTCTTCTCAGATTTGTAGTCCACAAAGGTGGAGATGTGGACACTAAAGGAAACAAACCTTCATTTAACTGGCACTGTTTGTCAGTCTCCAGCTTTGATTTTAATAAGGCAAATAGGAGCCTTCTAGCACCTCCATATCAGACAACACAAACCAAAATTGCTTTTTTAATAGTCTCTCTTTTTGAGAACTTTGTATTGTCCAAGATGTGAAGTACACATCCCTTTTATTATCATAGTGGCCCGTGTTTGTATTTCCATGCTCAGCTGCATGTTCAAGAGGTCATGTATATTTAAGAATCCTTTGCAACTTCGTAACAAATTAGGGATCACAGTCTTTTCAAAATAATGTATGACAAAATGCTTTCTTCTGGGCCAACTAATTAAGCTCCTAGTTTTTTCTGTCTCACTTTTTAAAGTTGTCATATAAGGTGATGGGTTTAATTATTATGTTTCCGTACATATCTACAACTTTATTTTGCACTACTCCATTCTTTTTGCCCCTTCCCCCCACCTACTACAGGTTCTATACTTCCTAGTGTACCTTACTTCTCATCAATAGTTTCTCCTGTGCTTGTCATGAAGTGTTTGAGAAATAGTTTCATATTAAAGAAAACCAAGTAGTTTCTCAAATGATAACAATTCCAGAAGAACTTTGAGTTAATACAATTACTTTATTGCACCTTGGTTCCTAATTTCCATAAAATTCTAGATTAGTATTACTTCTAAAGTTTAGATTTATCCTCTTCATTAGCTAACCTTGATTAAATCACAAGACATTCCCATAATAATCTTTTCTCCTTCATAAATGAAGGCTCCTAACATCCCATGAGGTTGAGAAAAGTCAAGCATTAGTGCATGGTTACTTGAGGAAAACAAGTTGGTAGTTATAGTTAAGATATAAAATACCAGGTGGCAGTACCATTTTATGATGTGGTAGAAACTGTAGATGTGGGTCATTGATGGTTCCATTGACATTTATACACTGTCTGAAAGCCTTCCCTCTTTCTCTGCTTCTTGTTCGCCCTGAGAATAGCCTCCTTCTACTCAAGCTTCTTGCCCCATGCCATTTGTCTTAGTTAGGGTTTCCATTGCTGTGAAGAGACACCATGACCATGGCAACTCTTACAAAGAAAACATCTAATTGAGGGGACTCTCTTACAGTTTCAGAGATTCAGTCAATTATTGTCATGGCAGGGAGCAAGGCAGTGTGCATGCAGAGGTGATGCTGGAGCTGAAACTGCTACATCTTGCATGCAACAGGAAATCAACCACCTCACTGGGTGTTATCCTGCTTATATGAAACCTCAAAGCCTGCCCCCACAATGACACACTTCCTCCAGAAGTTGTGGCGCAGATAAAAGGTGTGCCCTCTAGCCTCAAGGTCTGGATTAGAGATGTTTGTCATCCAGCCTCCTCCAACACGACCACACATCCTCCAATAAGGTCGCACCTCCTAATAGTGCCATTCCCTATGAGATTATGGGATTATGGGGGCCAAATATATTTAAGCTACCATACCATTCATGATGTTCTGCCCAAGTATATGTGGCCAAGCAACCATGTGTTGAAGCTTCTGAAATATATATCAAAATTAGTGATTCTTCCTTCAAGTAGTTTCTGTCTTGTATCAAGGCAATAGAAATCTAAGTAATACACGAGTCCTGCTCCATTCTGTAACACTCACTTCTTAGGTTCACAGTAGAGGCTGAAACTAATATATTTTAAGGGAAATTCCCTAGAACTCCATTTAAAAAATCCAATCTAATCAGATAATTAATGAGAACCTTTATTTTCCACAAATTAATTCAATGAATACTTGGAACTGGCACTGGGGAGTTCAAGTAGGGAAGGTGAGGGATTTGAGGGAACCATGGCAAAGGGATAAAGTAAAAGAGGGATCGTATCCCTCTGCAGTCTGCACAGCTAACCTTGCTATGAATAGACCCATGTGCCTGCTTCTCTGGTATTTAAAAGACATGGTTTTACCTTTACTTTATTCAATCAAATAAAGATTTCCCTAGTGCAAAGTTTCAGAATGGAGAATTGTAGACTGGCCTAAGTTCTCCCCAATGCTAAACAGCTGCTCCTTGTGTCTAAAAACCGAGGGAGTGCTTCTGATTAGAATCCTGTTTCAGACAACTCAGAAATGTAAAACTTGTATGTGATTCCCCCCCCCCATTTCCATTGTCTTTAACGTTATCATTTGAGAAGCATTTTGTATCCATCTCGAAAACTTCTTTTTATAATTTCCATGATCTCACCAGATTGAGAGGCTTCATGAGAAAGGCAAGGAGATGCTGATTAAGTCTTTTGTCATATTGAAGGCTGATTACTGTAATTCACTCCTCTCGGGTCTCCCAGATTGCACTGCACAGAGATTGCAGTAGATATAAAATGCTGCGCTAGACTCCTCTTTTGAATGAGTCTTGTTGAAGGCATTATCCCAGTTATGAAACCCCTACCTTTGTTATCCCCAGAAGCCCTTGCTGATTCAATGTGCAATTATTATCTCACCGTCTGTGATAGAGGGTCTTTCACTTATGAGGTTAAGAGGCACAGATTCACAAGGAATAAGCTCTTGCGGATGTTCCTGTACTGCATTGTTTCATCTTGCTGGGTATGTGATTGGTGCTACATGCTGCCAGTTATGAAAGGCAAAAACATGAGGGGAGATACATCATACTTGCCTACTGTGTTGCTCAAAACTGGTGTCATGAAAATGCTAAACCTGCACAAAGATGTCATGAAGAAAGAGGAGCACTTACACAAATATCTGAGAAAATGAGTCAGCCTGTGTACCATTTAAAGGAGGCTGCATTTTTTTCCTTTGTAAGCAATAACATACAGATAAATGGATAGGTAGGTAGGTAGATAGATAGATAGATAGATAGATAGATAGATAGATAGATAGATAGAAAGAAAGAAAGAAAGATAAACAGGCACTATGTAGATAACATAGAAAGGTAGATATATTACCCTGGAACTTATAAGTCTCTATATTCACTGGCACTGGATCAGCATCTACAGATTACATCTATGGGTTAAAATATATTTTAATTAGAGATGTAATAAATGTGTAGAGACTTTTTTATTTTTGTTATTCCCTAAGCAATAACCTCTATTCACAGAGCATTTATGCCATGGACTGATTATAAGTGATTTAGAGGTTATTAAATGGGAGAGTGTGTATATGAGAGATGGTCATTTGTAGACTTTTCTATCTACATGCAGTAACCTAGGTACTGAGAAATACCATACATATCTGCTATAATCTTAAAAATGTAATAAAATCATTGGAAATCAAAGAAGTGAAATGGATCAGGATTCCAAGGCTTACTTACATATTTTACTTCAGATTTTTGAAACTAACAAGATTTTCTAAGAAAATTACAAATGATTATTTCTTCTGTCTTCAAATTTTTTTTATTTTTATTTTCAGATTTTTGTAAGATATTATTTTTAAGATTATTTAAATTTCAAATTTAGAGACGTATTAAATCAGTGGTAAAGGATATAGAGATCAAAGCTTATAGTGTCATGCCAGCATTAGCAACTATATTATAAAAATTCCTTAGCAACATAAAAATATGTATAGCAATTTTCCAATTTTTTTAGAAGTAATATATGTTATGTTTGATGTATTCTATAGTATGCATATAAAAACTGAGAATGAAATACGCACAAACATAGATTGATATGTTCTGTGGAAGGTACTATAGTGACCTGAGCCCTGTTTCTCTGTACCCTACAATAGGAAACACAGAACTTCCATGTTTTAGAAAATATACTCAGGCATTAGATACAGCAGAATTTGTTTTGGAAAATTGTAAGTCATGTGACCTTGAGAAGGATAACTTAAATTCCTTCTAGCCTGCTTATCCCATATACATCACATTGTAAATTTTCACATAAGAGCATTAGTTTTGGTATTATAGCATGAGAAGTAAAAACCTAGTGCTTTCCCTGAAACACTAAACACATATACACTCATAGACATATGTAAGGAAATACATATTTTGCATTTATATTTATAAACATGGACATACATTACAAATAAATGTATAAATCACACATATTTTGTTTGCATTTTACAAAGAGAAACATACATATATGGAAAATCAATATTTAATTATTAATTCAGTGATAATAATTGGAATAAATACTTAAAATCAACAAAATAAAACATTTCAAGTTATAAATGTGCTTCATTAATTTTTTTATAAAGTAACAAAAAGATTTTTTTATAATCAACATTTTCCAAATGTTATGTTCCTAAACATGTTTCTGTGTGATTCTCTTCACAGCATACGCCTCTGAGACTCAGGCATTGTCCTTTCTCCAGAACTGGCACACATCTTAGTATATCTACAAATGTATATGAATAATATACCCCAGTCCATTCTTTCCCTTTACTGTACCTCTTAGAGTCCATTAATCTTTGCAGAGTCTGCTCTGATGTTTCATCAGCATGGAAGCCTTTCCAGGTAGAACTAATTACTTTCCTCCTTTTTATCATGCATTTTTGCTAGGAACCTTCTTATAGCAATTAATTTTCTGTTTTGTCTCATTTTCATTACCACTTTTACTATTTCAATCTGTCCTGAGAGCAAATTACCATATATAAAGCCACATCTCATTCATCCTCATATGCCCAAAACATAACAAAATCCCTGACACAGAATAGGTCTATAGTAACTTTAAGAGAGAAGACTATAATACAATTATAAAAGGAAAAAAATTGTAGGAGGGAAGATAAAGCCAAAGGAGGAATAGCAACTGGAGATTTTTCAAACTTTCTGGAGATTTCTTTCTGAATATGCAAACTCTTGACACATACCAATAATCATCCAGTCTCCAGAGACCAGAGATATTAGTGCTGTTGGAAGCTCACTGAGTACCTTCAAGGTCAAACACTGTTATTTCAGGAGAATTCAGTCACAGATTCAGGTTGTATGAACTTTCAAGAGAAAGGGGTCTGGCAGTGAGGTTACAGCTCATAGACTGTAGTACTCAGAGGTTTCTCTGTTCATCTGGACACCTTACCTATTTCATAACTAGCATTCAGGTTATTAATTACAGGTCTCAGTAAAAGTGGGTACAGTGTTCCAGTATTGTACATATGCTCAAGAGTCCTTAAAATGGGGAATGATGTTACATATTGTAGTAATACTTTATTACTTTAGTTACTTGGGGAACAATTTATGAAAAAATTGGTATATATGATATTTATATATTAATTACAAATGATATTCTAGTCCTACTTGCTACTTTTGAAGTTCTATGGCTATGTATTTATCTTAAAAAAAAACATATAGACATAACATCCAAAGTCTCTTTCAACAGCTGATAGGAAAACAATTTGCTTTTGAGAGTTTGAATATTTACTATCTTGTGGGTATTAGGAGTTTGGTATGAGACAGCTGTATAGAAAGTCTTAAGCAAGGTTGTATAGTCTGTGACAGCATAAGAATTCACATCTCAGTCTCTTACATTCTGATTGTGAAACATGAATGAAATGATATACTGGAATTCTGAAAAAAAAAAAAACAACTCCATAACATACACAGACAGATGTTTGTCTAACCATTCCCTTCTAAGACACTACAGCATATTAATGAACCAATTAGGTGTCTTATTATGTATTGACCTCTCTACTCGGTGTTATTGTCTTTGAATATGTTTGTGACAGAACAGCAAGCTGAAAACATTTAAGTAAAACCACAGAGAATCATTCAAGTATCTCAATGTGTAAAAATTGCATTTTTGCATGTAAAATTCCTGTTTTATCATGAAATATAGCCTTAGATTAAGAAACTATGGCTTCTTCGTCATCCCACTGTGTAGATCATATCCATATGTCCACATCCATATGGAATATCAGGTTAAATCCTAGCAAATGAATTAACAATCACATCCCATCTCTGCATTGTTAAATACAACAAATATAGTGAGTGTCGGGTACAGTTTGTTGCCATCATAGCTCTTTTAATCCCCTGTTAAATAATTCTGTGCACACCAGTTTCCATTATCCACACAGGACTAGCCAATAGCTGATGCTACTTAAATGGCTAATTTTGAGTTATAAGGAAGTACTTGCAATTATTCCTATTCAGAATTAGGATAAAAAATTTATTTTCTCCTAAACGAAAACATTTCCAGGGACTCCTCAATCAAGTGGAATTATTTCTGTGAAGAGCTTGATGGCAATATTCTTTCCTTAAGCCAAGATTCCAATAACTAATTATATATTAAATAAGTAAGAGGTGGTTCACAGAAGCAAAGTGTAAGTTGGCATGAAACTCGATGCTTTCTCCTGGGCATTCTGAACTTAAACAGATAAGAACAGCAGTCCTATGCATGTGCTAAATCACATGTTTTGTACTCACCCACAAAGAGATGATCCAGGATTAACATGAGTCTAAAATAAATTTGGTGACTATTTTCAACTTTTAGAAATACAGTCTCCTTACCTATAAAATGGATATAGAAACATAGTGATGACTATTCTTTGTTTTCAACTTGACTACATCTGGAATTAAAGTAAATCCAAGTGGCTGGGTACACTTGTGAGTGATTTTTTTTTCTTAATTAAATCATTTGAAGTGAAAAAACTCACTTTTAATCCAGATCTTTTGAGGTGGAAAGATATGCATCTAATCCAGATTTTGTGATGTGGTAAGATCCACCTTTAATAAGGACAATGCCTTGTGCTGGCAGCCTGGATAAAAGACATGGAAGAAGGAAGCTTGCTCTCATTTGCATTGGCAAGCCTGTTCCTTTACTGGCACGAGAGCCTAATTCTTCTGGATTCTGGTATGCACTGAAGACCAAATGAAATATCCAGCCTCCTGGACTGTACAAGGACTGGATGATTCTTGGACCTTCCCTTGGTAGACAGCCATTGTTGGACAAGTGGATTAGTTAGACCATAGCCTCTAAAGTAATACAGATTCTGGTATGAGGACTGGGATATTGCTGTGACAGACCTGACTATGTTATCTGAGGGGTGATTGGGGAAGGACTTTAGAACCTTGGGTTAGAAAAGCCATTGAGTGTTGAGAGCTCAATGGACTGTGCTATAGGACCTTAGAAGATAATAACATTTAGAACGATGCAAATAATGGAGGCCTGGCTGGTAAAATTTCAGAGGGAAGACAAGACTCTATGGGCTATTTATGTGAAGAATTTGTGATATCTGATCAGCTGGAGCTGAAGAATCAGATACGAATAACAAGAGATCAGAACCATTGAAGAAAATGTTTTGCTTTTCTGGGATAATAGATACTGCTCAGCTGGACCTGAGGAAATGATGGTGATTTAGTGTGGGGACCTGCCCCACCCAGAACTTAGGTCACCTGTGAAGAGGCGGCCTGGAACCGAGGAAAGGTAAGTGTGCGTCCTAGCTGGTTCCCCAGCCTCCCTTTTACCTGGAGACACTCAGACACAGCTGGGAGTCAAGTCAAGCAAGAACTCATTTACTGATAGGCACTAATCCTCTTTTATACCAGAAAACCTCAGAACCCTAGGAGGGGGTGAAAGAACCAACCAATCATTTTAAAAGTCACCTTACTTACAAGTTGTTTATGTCCTGACATCATCTCTTGTTTTTAGTATTTTATCTTAGCATAAATAACTTGAGCTAACTTCCTTTCTCACTGTTTGTCTTTAATCTCCATACAAATAACCCAAGCTAACTTCCTCTTAGCCATCCTTTGTATCTATTCTCTGCATAAACAGCTTAAGCTAACTTTTTCTCCACATCATCCTTTGTATCTACTTTCTATGTAAACAGCTTAAAGTTTAAGCTGTGTTTGTCTAACTTTCCCTCGGGCGGCACCCTCTTTGCAGCCCATGTATGCCCCACAATTTAGGAAGAGACCAGCATCACTGAGGTGAAATCTCCTGGAAAGTGGTTTCTGAGAGTCAGTGCACAGAAGCTGTGTTCCACAGATGGCCAAGGCTGTACCCCATGCTGGCAGCCAGACTTGGTAGTGTAAGTGTCAGGAAGGAGGTGCTGGTTCTGAAGACATGAAGGACTCCTGAAAGAAGCCCAGGGTTGGTACTATGAGAGGCCAAGAGAGCAACCTTGGAGAAGGTGCAGCCTCACTGGCAGTTGAAGGCCCAGGATTAAAGGGGTCATGCAAAAAATGTGAAGCTTGGCACCAGAAAGAGAGCCCAGTAGAGGTTATTGGTTAACAGGCAGCCCAGTTGTAGGAAAAGGTCCCAGCAGTCTGGAGATGCCCATGGACCTTGGGTGATTCTCAAGAACATCCCCAGTGGTGGAATTAGGCTGCCTAAGCCTAGAAGACATGTTGTTTGTACGGCAAAGATCCAGCCTGAAAACTGACCCAGGTCTTCTGGAGGAGCCAGAAGATCGTGAGTGAATGACAGACATTGGGCATTGAATTAATTAACTGTGGGAGTGTGGCTTTTTGATTTTATGGGAGCCCACAGTTGAGACTTCAAATTTTTAAGACATCTTGGATTTTAAAAGAGACTCTCAGAGACTTAGCTTTTAAAGTATTTGAGTTGGTAGAGACTGTGGGAATTTTAAGATGGCAACATATTTTATATTCGTAAAATTTATGAATCTATGATCTTGAAGTGAACAAAAAAGGAAATGTTACATCTTTAAAAGTGTTGTGTGACAAAGTGGCAAGGGGGTCAATCATCCTACCTAATTTTATATCAACTTGACATATTCTAGAGTCATCTGAGAGAAGAAAACCCCAATTAAGAAAATATCTCCGTTAAATTGAGCCATAGGCAAACTTGTAGTGCAGTTTTTTAATGAGTGATGGCTGGGGGAAGAGCCCAGCCCATTGTGGGTGGGACTGCCTCTGAGCTATGTCCTGGGTTCTAAAAGAAGGCAGGCTGAGTAAGTCATGGGGAGCAAGCCAGTTAGCACCTGTCTGTGACCTCTACCTTAACTCCTACCTCCAGGTTACAGCCCTACTTGATTTTCTGTCCTTACTTCCTTCAGTGATGGACTACAATGTAGAAGTGAAAGCCAAATAAGCCCTCACTTCCCAACTTGCTTTTAGCCATGGGGTTTCATCATAGCAAAAGTAACCCTAATTAAGACACTCATCTGAGATTTTATAAAATAGCAACTAAGTGTTCATAGAGTAAAACAGACACTTAAAACAAGACTTAACTGACTTGTTCTTCTGCTCATGATTCAAAGGAATTCTATGGCCCTAGATATCAATCTGACATGCCACTATGTATTGATCACAGCCTGACAATACAGACAAGTAGCTCATGGTATTTAAAGAGTCTAGATTTGGTATCTCATTTGGGGTTTGATTTCTGCCCTTTTTACCGACAGTTTTATAAATCATCAGGATATTTTCTGAACATCCTTTTTCCTCTGATTTTTTTTGTTGTTGTTAAAAGAAGATAGTCATTAAGGTATAGCTCTTTTTTAATAACTAGAAAGAAAGATTACGAATGTAAATTATTTGAGTAATAATTAAAAACATTGTAATCATCCCATCAATACCATAAAGGAGAGAAGTACCACTAAGGTCATGTTATAATATACATAATATTTATATAAGACTAACAGTTTGGGGAAACAATCTGATTCCATTGCTTTTATCACAGGACTGTAAATGGAGGGGTTTCAGTAAGGGTGCATTTTAGTTATTGAAGTTGCAACCCAACTTCATAGATGAACTAATCGCTTGCCAAGATTGCTCTCAGAAAGAAATTAGGAATAAGAACAAGCTAAAAATACCCTGATATTCCCTTCCACTATCTGGGTTCTATTCAAATACTAAGTGGAGTTATATGTTACAGTCAGCCAAATTTTGACAACCTGATTCTTTTACAATCTAGAGGTACCCTGACCTAAAATATCCAAGAGGCTATTGTTGCATTCAATAAACTCTGCTCTGAAATCCTCCTCCACTTTTCTTTGGGAGTACAGGGTTTCTTTTGTCCCAGCATCATGGCATCCCTCCTCTCCTTAGTATTGACCTTCAGAATAGAATTGCCTCCTCCACTTCTCCTCATGCCTCTTCTCAGACAATGTGGCTGTGTGATTCCCACTTAATCAGATTGGTGTCAGTGCAAAAGACATCATTAGCTTTTGGTAAAACAGCACCACCTCTCCTTTTCCCTCTTCCCTGTCGTCACTGGGTTTAGATATTGTATCCTTTCTTCATTTTGTATTTTTTTAAAGAATATTTGTACTCAAGTGGCCAATGCCTTTCATATTCCATCCACAGGAGTAAATGCATAGCAACAAAAAGGCCAGATGTGTTTCAAACAGAAAAAAAAAGGGAGAAGGGAAATTAAAAACTCACAAGAAAAGACTGCATCATTTCACAAGTGTTCATAGAGCACCTACTACAGATCAAACATGGCATCATGTACCAGGAAGACAGTAAGAAAGAGAGGCAAGGAGGCTCTCTTCACAAACTTTACCATCCAGTGAGAAAGCAGACAACTATATTACAACTGATAGAACTTCATGAGGCAGGGTGACTGGCTTCCAAAATCATTGGCTTCTTCTGTGAAACTTTTCATTTGTTAAATATAGAGTGCTACTTAACTAGCAGGGACAAAAATTGGAGATGTGTATGCATACAAACAAATATATTCTGTAAAAGTCAACTGTTATCAGTAGTTTTTATTTACATAAACCAATTTTACTATGATTTGTTAAAAGGATTCTGTGGATGTTGTTAAGATTATCACACATGGAAAGGAGGCAAATGTACTGGAAGGGGTCTGTGTCCATCCAGGAATGATATAATCACAGTTGTACAAACAAAAGGCTGATCCTGACCTGCCAAGGAAAGACAGAGGCAAAACTAGCAAACACAAAAAAGTATGATACATGTGCTAGTTAATAAAGTTACTATGAAGATAATTAAGAGGAGCAAGTACAGTATATATAATTAACTAAATAGTAAAGTGTTAAATGGGGTTTCTATTTTTTCACTTTTATAAAATTCATTTTACATACCAACCACAGATTCCCCGCTCTTCCCTCCTCCCACCCCCTTTCAGCCTCCCCCCGCAACCCATCTCTCATTCCCTCCTCTGAAAAGGAATAAATATTTAAATAATTATAATTTTTTAAAAAAATGAGAAGCAAGTACTTACAGATCTATTGGTCTCTTAGTGAGCAATGTCAAACATACCAGAGTGCCTTTCCTTCAAATGCATTAAATGGATTATGAGTTACATTAAAGTTAATTTTATAGTAAATAGCTTCACCTTACTTTTATTTCTCTGGAGTTTATGAAAATAAAATGATTCTAGCTTCCTGATTCTGACCAACCCTTTCATACTTCCCATTTCTTTCTCTCTCTTCTGTCTTATAAATATTTCCTTGAAAGATTTTGTTCTAAGGAATTTAAGTGAAGATAAATGATTTAGGAATACAGACTTGACATGTGAGTGCATGAAATAATTAATAATAAAGACCACTCTTGTCTAAGCTTCAGCTTAATTCAGTTCAGTACATACTTGCTGGTGACATCCCTTTTTGTCATGTATGATACTTGGTTAAGAACTTTGCATAAGATTATCTGCAACAAATAACTTCAAGGTGGCACTCAGTTTCTTACAACCTTCTAGTTGTTGGGTTTAATAACAGAATCTGGCATTCATACATTTATGTTTTCTAGTTTTCTCCTCAGAATACAAAGAATGGAAGCCATCAATTTCTGAGAAACATGTAGTCACTCCTTACACATGACATTTTATTTATTTTCTTCTTTTTATTTTATTTTATTTTATTTTACAACATAATTCAACTTTACATATCAGCCATAGATTCCCCCATTCTCCC
>CABHPH010158757.1:0-48215 GCA_902168325.1 Peromyscus nudipes
CTTTAGTATGTAGACTTCCAAGTGAGCATGACAGTTCAGGGGGGCTGATTGCAGGCAGATAAAAATAACTGGTGGAGAGAGACAGGATGTCAATTGTGACCAGCAAACAATGCCACAAACATACTCAATGCGAGTTTCTCTTGCTGGGCTTTGACCACATCCGAAAACACAGCACCACACCTCGTCAGTATTTCCAGAGCTCATTTCCTTGCTGGAGTAATCTCTCTTTGGCATGAGAAAATGGAAATCATTGCTCTTTTTATTTGATTCAACTGAATGTGGTTGCTCCCAGAATACTGCTTCCCAAAGCAATCACAGCAACAGGAAATGAGTTAAGGAACTATGGAATAGGACACAAGCTTAGTAAAGTTTCACAGGTCATTCCACGTTAGTGGGCAAAGTTTCAAGAAGTACATTTTTGGTAAAATTATTTAATAAGAAGTTGTTTTTCTGAGGCAGAAATTTTGATTAACTAGATTTATTTATGCCAGAACATCTCTTGCTCATATATTCCCTCCTCTCTCTCGCCGATTGGACTCCTGGAGCTCCACCTGGGGCCTGGCTGTGTTTCTCTGCATCCACTTCCATCAGTCATTGGATGAGAGTTCTATCACGACAGTTAGGGTGTTCAGCCATCTGATCACCAGAGTAGGTCAGCTCAGGCTTTCTCTCGACCATTGCCAGTAGACTATAGTGGAGGTATCTTTGTGGATTTCTGGGGACCTCTCTAGCACTTTGCTTCTTCCTATTCCCATGGGGTCTTCAGAACATCTCAAGGCTACCTGGTAATACCAATAATGCTGAGATACAATATGAAATTTCAAGACAGTAGAGTTGGGGTATTTTCAAACATTGTAAACAAACTACAATTTGATAAACACACACATACATATACAACATACAACATACACCCATTACAACAGAATCTGGAGTAGAGTCATCATCCCACTGGATAACTCGAAGATCCATTTGGATTGTGTTTTGTTGTAAGCAACAGAATGTTCAAGTTTACTACTTAAACATTTGGGGCTTATTTCATTTATAAAGCAAGAAACAGAAAGGCAGATTTATGGCTTTACTCAACTGCACAACAATACCAGAAAAAAAAATAGAATTTCTGTTGACCTTTTCCTTTTAGTTGCTAAAAGGCTGCTGCAGCTGTAATATCATATCTGTGTATAAGGAAGGAATAGAAAAGTCAGGAAAAATGAGGTTGTAATCTTTATCTTTTCCTTATAGTAAGAAAAACAAAGTGTTTTCCAGAATCCTTATAGCAAATATTGTCTTGGACCTTTTTATCTGGAATTGGACTATAGGGGTCACATTCAACTACTATACAGGGTGGGAGGGCAGAATGAGGCTTTTGGGAATCTGAAAATAATATTCCCTTATACAATTAGATGCTTGCATTTTTTTCTGCCTCCTTCCAGCTCATCCTTCTTTGCCTTCCACAGATACTGAGTCCTCCATCTTTATCAAGCCTCTTATGCATGTGCATGCACGTGTTCAGGTCTTCTTTTTGGAGACCCCAACTGCTATGAAGATACATTAGGAAGTAAAATGTACTTAAAGCATGTCCCTCTTTTATTTGAGTTCTAAAATTTGTTTGGGAATTTGTATTCCTTTTAAAATAAGAACTTTTGGTTGGATGTGGTGGCACACCTTTAATCTTAGTTGGGAAGAAGAGACAGGCAGATCTCTGTGAGTTCGAGGCCGGTCTGTTCTACAAGGAAGTTCTAGGAAAGCCAGGACTACATAGTGACACTCTGCCAAAAACAATAAAAGCAATTATTGTGGTTAAATCTAAGGTATATATGAAAGATGATCCTGGACTGGAGAGATAGCTCAGAGGTTAAGAGCACTGGCTGTTCTTCCAGAGGTCCTGAGTTCAATTTCCAGTAACCACATGGTAGCTCGAAATGATCAGTAATGAAATCTGGTACCCTCTCTTGGCATGCAGGCAGAACACTGTATATATAATAAATGAATAAATAAATAAGTAGGTAAATAAATAAGATGGTGGACTAAAGGCTGCCTCTACATAAGCTTGTCAAGTTGTGAATCAGAATAAGAACAAGAACACCGGGTGGTGGTGGCACAGGCCTTTAGTCCCAGCCTTGGGAGGCAGAGGCAGGTTGTTCTCTGTGAGTTCGAGGCCAGGATAGGCACCAAAACTACACAGAGAAACCTTGTCTTGTTTAAAAAAAAAAAGAACAAGGAGAAGGAGGAAGAGAAGGAGGAATGTGTCTCAAAAAAAGGAAGGGCTTCAGAGATCCATGAAAGAAGTGAAAGGCTATCAGAAAAGATCAGATGGACAAGGTAGGGAAGAAAGTGGAACACAGCCTTCCCTGCACAGTTCTCTGGAAGGGAAGGGGAACCAAATCCAACTCCAAAGGGTAATCCAGATGAAACTGGGCATCCCTGGCCTTAGGACAAGCCCACAGCCCTCACAGTCCACAAACACTTCAGGAGTTGGTGAGATAGTGACTCTGCTGGAAAGTGCAAGAGCTACAGAAAGAAATCCCATGCTGTCAGGCTAACAGAGCTTGGAGTGCAGTGGCCCGGGTGCCATCCTGAGAGAAAAATCTAGGGGCCTGAGATCAGGGAACATCAACAAGTAAGGTCACCTCCATTTTGCCTGCTTCAGTTTGTGCTTGTGTGAGGAAAGGCCCAGAGAAACAGTTGTGAAGAGTAGGAAGGCTAGACACTAAGCAGCTGATGGAGAGGGGGCAGGAAACTGGCTTAGGGTAGACTTGCACAAAAGAGATAGCTCTGGCCTCGGTGGCTGGGGACATGCCTCGTCCAGAAAGAATTACCCTGGACTTTGATAGTTCTGAGCCTGAGGCCAGTGGACCATCAATCTCATGGATGGCTAGGGACCTGAGAACTCTGATATCCATCCCAGTATGTACATGATACACACAGAGGCATCCCTCCAGCAGAGTGATTTCTACCTAGTTGTCTTGAAAGTATAAGAACAGGTCCTCCTTGGATTGACCAGTGTGGTAGCTTCTTCCCATATTTCTAATAGACCTGGGAGACACCCCTCTGCTAAGTAAGGTCTATTAACCAACTCACTGGGCATGATCTGCAGAGTCTTTGGAGGATGAGAGAATATGGATAGACCACTGAAGACAAAGTTATGCGTGACTAGCAGAGACCAGAGAACAAAGAAGAAAAATGGGTCCTGTGAAGACATCAGACACTGCTCCAAAGAGATGCAGCAGCAACGTGGACTATGGGAAGCACAAGCGTCCATAAGTTCAACTGACCCTCCTCCGCTCCATGCACATAAGCAGCAGACTCCAGTTCATGGGCTCAGAAGGGGGCTCTTTAGAAGATTAACGGTTGTTCTTGAAATAGTACCGCTAAAACACTTCGAAAACTGGTCTGTATCAATCATCTAATCACACTATGAAGCTTAGAGCATTAACCTTTTAAGTGAAAGTTTTTGTGATAATCACTGTCTTGAAGACAATCAGTGATTCTTTTACTGGATTGTACTTTTTTAACTATGTTTTCTTTGTTACTCTTCTTTATGAATGAATATACATTTGTTTATGTTTTTTTTTCTAGTTTGGGACGATGTTTATTTGTATCGGTTTGAGTTTCTTTTTCCTTTTTGCTCCTTCTATTTCTTCCCCTTCCTCTACATTTGCTAGTATTTTGTCTTCACCTTAATGTATAAAATATTGCTATGTTTTTCTTTTATTCCTTTATTACATTTTTTTTTTTTTTTTGGTTTTTCGAGACAGGGTTTCTCTGTGTAGCTTTGCGCCTTTTCCTGGAACTCCTTTATTACATTTATCTAATTACGTTTTTGAGGTTTTCTCATTAGTAGGAAGCCCTTTATGATTCTAAGTTTTTAAATTTTTTTCTTCTTTTTATTTCTTTCTTCCTCTTATTTAACTATATTTCTCCCTTTATCAGTCTCCTTCCTTTATCTCATTAATTTACTATTTCCACACTTAACGTAAATACATATTTTTTGTTTGTTTTTTCAAGATAGGCTTTCTCTGTGTAGTTTTGGTGCCTGTTCTGGATCTCGCTCTGTAGACCAGGCTGGCCTCGAACTCACAGAGATCCGCCTGGCTCTGCCTCCTGAGTGCTGGGATTAAAGGTGTGCACCACCACCGCCCAGCCCCTAAATAACTTTTAACCTTATAACACATTCTTCAGAAACACAAACTAAACTAAGGCAGCTCATTATCAACAATCTAACCCTACTGAAAATACTTAAAGGAATATACAGAGGAGGGAGGGTAATGTCCCAGTTCTGAGAGCACAGGGAAGAGTGAATTTTATAATAGTGACTGAACAAGGAAGCGAGGAAGGAATCATAGTAAAGCAGGAAACACCTGACGTTATAGGGGAGAAAGTAAAGAGTACACAATTAACCAACTTTCAAAAAAAATCAAGAAAATTATAGGAATTAGAAATAACTGTCAATATTAACTTTAAATGCAAAATAGCTTCGTTCCTCAATAAAGAGATGCAGACTGCCTGGCTGGATTAAAAACAACAATAACAGAGGTGTGGTGGTATTATGTTCCCTGAAATATTGTGCACGCTAATAAACTTATCTGGGGTCACAGAACAGAACAGCCACAATATTAAACATAGAGGATAGGCAATGGTAGCACACGCCTTTAATCCTAGCATTCCAGAGGCAGAGATCCCTCTGGATCTCTGTGTGTTCAAGGATACAGTCAAGCATGGTAACTCACACCTTTAATCCCAGGGAGTGATTGCAGAAAACAGAAAGGTATATAAGGCGTGAGGACCAGGACCTAGAAGCTTTAGGCTGGTTAAGCTTTCAGGCTTTGGAGCAGCAGTTCAGCTGAGATCTATTTGGATGAGGACACAGAAGCTTCCAGTCTGAGGAAACAGGATCAGCTGAGGAACTGGCGAGGTGAGGTGGCTGTGGCTTGTTCTGCTTCTCTGATCATTCAGCTTTCACGTCAATACCTTGCTTCAGGTTTGATTTTATTAATAAGACCTTCTAAGAATTCTGCTACACAGAGGCAGCTAATTTTGTCTCTAAGAAATACACCTTACTAGTAAAAGTACCAACAGGCTTGTGAAGAAGGAAATTGGGGTGAAATCCTGTTCACAATAGCTTCCAAATAAAACACAGTAAAATAAAATAAAATAATAAATGAAATAGCTAGAACTAAACAAGGAGGAGAAAATTTTTACAATGAAAACAGTAAGACCCTGAGGAAGGAAACCAAAGGAGGCCCTGGAGGACAGAATGCTACCCCATGCTCACGGATGGACAGGATTAATGCTGTGAAATGGTTATATTATGTTATATCTTATCTATATTTGAATATTCTGAGGTTTTTCTCTTATCTCAATGAAATCTCATCAAAATTCTAATGAAATTCTTCACAGATCTAGGAAAAGAAACCTCAAATTTATGTGGAACCACGAGAAACCCCAAAAAGTGACTTAGTAGAAAGAGAAATGCTGAAACATTCACAATACTTGATCTCAATTATATCCCAGAGCAATAGTAGCAAAACCAGTATGGTACTGGCACAAAAGTAGAAATGTAGTCCAATATAATAAAATGGAAAAACCAGAGGTAAATCTGCAAAGCTGTAACTCCTTTAATCTTGACAAATTGTCCAAAAAATAAAAAAACTGGAGGAATAGAACAGCTCCTTTAACACACGGTGCTTGTAAAATTGGATTTCACCCTGTAATGACATGAAATGGGGTTCACTTCTCTAATCCTGCACAGAAACCAATTAAAAATGGATCAAGACTTAAACCTTGAACGTGTTAGAGGAATACAGTAAGAATACTTGATATGAGCATAGACAAGGATTTTCTGAAAAGTCCAATGGCACAGAAAATAAGTCGAAAAATTGAGAAATGGGCTTAGACGAAATTAAGATCTGCACAGCAGAGGAACTAGCCAGCTGAACGAAGAGACTGCCTCCAGGTAGGAAAATCATTGTCAACTCCATAGCTAACGAAAGATTGACCATCAAAGGTACATAAAGGATTATTAAAAACATACTCCCCAAACCCACTTCATACAACCCACAGATGGATGAATGAAATACGCAGACAGTCCTCAACTGAGGAAATGTTGGAAAAATGTTCAATATCCTTAGAGATTAGGAGAATGCAAATGTAAACTACCTCATTCTGGCTAGCTGCAATCTGAGTGGCTATCATCAAGAGAAGAAATCTAGCTTCAGTATTCACAACAGCAGGAAATGGAACCAGCTTAGGTGTCCATCAAGGGGTCAATAAAGAAACTGTGATACATAAACACAATTTAATTTTGTGGAGCCATGAGGAAAAATGAACTTACGATATCTTCAGGAAAATGGACATAACTGAAAATCATTACGTGTAGTGATATAAACAGATGAAGAAAGACAGATACCACATCTTTATGTCTCTCTCTGTTTCTCTCTGTCTCTCTGTTTTTGTTTCTGTCTCTGTCTCTCTCTGTCTCTCTGTCTCTCTGTCTCTGTCTCTGTCTCTCTCTCTCTCTCTCTCTCTCACACACACACATACACACACACACACACCAGAGCATACTTTTAAAGACCGTGGCTTGCCAGTGAAATTCTGTTATTTCAATATTGCCAAGTGTGAAAAAATATTTACCATCTGCACCAACTGTTCTTGTCCTAAATTGAATAAACATTTGATTTTGTTTAGAAAGATTTAACTTTTGGAAATAGTTTTTTAATTCAAAGTTAATTACCACTCATTGTAAAAAATCAAAACAAGTAAAAGTTTACATAAGAAAAATAAATCACTTATTCTCTGAATCCATGCCTACTGTTAGCCTTTGAGTGATATTTGTCTAGACTTTTAGAGTTTAGGTGCTTTTTTGGAATTTTGTTTAGCCTCAGAAGAGGCAAAGGATGGTACTATCTATCCTATCTGCCGTGTTAATGGAGGTAGTTTTTAGGAATCTAACAGTGTAATGCAAATTAAAAGAGAATTAAAAGGAGCAGGTGCAGGACCAGCCGCCATACCTCCTTGTTTAGACTTCCTAATGAATAGCTACCATTAGTGAGATGCAGCTGTGCCTCCCCTCCACTGTCTTTAGTCTAGTCCCATGCTTAAGGCACTTAAGGGCAGGCCCATGCCCAGTAGATCAACACACAATGAACTCAATGATATTTTTGTAGATTTTTATTTTGTTTCATGTTGCTTTGTTTGGGCATTTTTTTTTAACTTACTGGGTTTTGTTTGTATATTACAGTTACCCATCCACCCCCCTTTTTTAAATGGATTGTGTGTGTTTCTGTCTTTTTTCATTTATTTTTTTTAAATTCTGTTTTATTTTGTTTATATTATCTGCCTGCTTTTTTTCCCTATAAAGAGAGAAAGAAGGCATGGCATTGGGTACATGGGGAGGTAGGAATGATGTGGGAGTATATGGGAGAAGGGAAACCATGATCAGAATATATTGTCTGAAAAATATTTTCAATAAGAATATATAATAATAATCATTACCCATCTGTCTTGTGGCGACAGGGGCAGGAGAGAAGTTCCTCCTCACCTCCCAACTCCCAACCCCACCCATCAGCGCTGGAGGCAGACGGGAGAGACAGCCCTGTGGTCATAAAAGTGGGAAAGCCATCCCTGACCCCCACCAGCTACAACACTCTGGAGAGCAGGTTCTGCATCTCGCCAGAGCAGCACAACAGAGCCAATAGGTTAGGGTAGGTGTAGTTGAGCCAGACCAGAAATTGTGACCATGGGAGAACTGTCCACATTTCCTAACTGGCAAACCAACCCTACAGCTGCCCAGGCCCAGAACCAGGGTTATGACGTGGCCCGCCCCAACATCCACCCCATCTATTCATGATCTTCTGGAGCGCATGAAGGGACCTGACCCTCAGACCCAAAGCTGTAGAATCTCCACAACACAGGGAAGCAGCAGAATGTCCAGGAAGAGTCCAAGTCGGGGCCCAGCATTGAACGCGTAGTGAGACCAGGAGCCTCGAACCAGACCAATGAATCTTAGCAATGAACACCTGCAAGTAGAAATGTATGGACTAAGGAGTATACGGTGTGACTTGTTGGGTCGCATTGCAGCTTCCATGACAGGATTTTTAATTCCTTCCCTTTTTCCCCCCTCTCATTTTATTTTCTTCATTTTTTTTCTCTTGAATTTTGTTTTATTTGGAGTGGGGGGTGGAGGGGTAGAGGGCAGATGAAAGGGATGGGGAATGAATGGGATCAAGATACATGATGTGAAAAACACTTAGAATAAATAAATTTTATTAAAGAAAAAGAATATATAATAAAATAAAAATACTCCCTCCAAAGTTTTCTTGTGTCATTTTGGGGCCCATTGCTTTCCCAATCTCTAGCTTTTGAACTTAACAATATAATTTCTATTTTAATTTGAATCTCTTGGCATTTTAAATCAGATTATAAAATGAAAATGGTATTTTTCTATTAATCTATCATCAACCAATGTGGTGGTATTGTGTTCCCCAAAATATTGTGTACCCTAATAAACTTATCTGGGGTCAGAGACAGAACAGCCACAATATTAAACATAGAAGTTAGGCAGTGGTAGCACACGCCTTTAATCCTAGCATTCCAGAGGCAGAAATCTATGTGTTCAAGGATACAGCCAAGCATGGTTACTCACGCCTTTAATCCCAGACAGCGTGCCTTTAATCCCAGGGAGTGAGGCAGAAAGCAGAAAGATATATAAGGCGTGAGGACCAGAAACTAGAGGCATTTGGCCTGGTTAAGCATTTGGCTGGTTAAGCTTTAAGGCTTCTAGCAGCAGTTCAGCTGAGACCCATTCTGGATGAGGACTCAGAGGCCTCCAGTCTGAGGAAACAAGACCAGCTGAGAAGTTGGCCAGGTGAGGTTAGCTGTGGCTTGTTCTATCTCTCTGATCTCCCAGAGTACACCCCAATAACTGGCCCCGGGTTTGATTTTATTAGTAAGAACTTCTAAGATTCATGCTACAAGCCAACTCCTGTTATACCTGCTGATAAGTTACAATAGACTTTTTGAAAATTCCATAGTCTCTGTAAGCCAGTTTTACTTCTGTATTGGTATAACCCATGTCTTTGATTTCTCTTTAAAATTACTGTTGAAACTAAAACCTCCAGGACAGCGTTAGTGATGGGAATGGATGTCTTCGGCCTATACTGGTTTTAGAGGGAAAACAGCATTTCACATTCAAGGATGGTGTGATGTGAAGGCTTTATTTTATAAGAATTGTTAATTATGTTGAAAAAAATTCCCTTTTAGTCCGACTTTCCTTAGGGTTTTGTTTTTCACTAGTCTGAAATGCATGTTGGGATTTGCCAAGTTATTTCTCCTTTATTCTAACAGTGATCCCATGTTTTTAGTTTGTTGATCTGGCGACTTAGACTGATTGGTTTTGTTTGTTTGTTTTGGTTTTTTGAGACGGGGTTCACTGATTGGTTTTGAAATGTTAAATTGTCTTTGCATTTCTGAAATAAGTCTCCTTTGGTCACAATTATCCTTTTAATATGTTGCCTCATTATAGTTGCTGAAACTCTACTAAGAATTTTCTATTTGTGCAGATGAGGAACAATTTACCTCTAGTTTTCTTTTCTTACAACGCCCTTTAGAATTTGTTATAAGGGCAATGCTTACTAAGCATTTCACAGCTAGCAGATGCTGTCCTGGGTAATTTACATATTATGTTCAAACTTCTATTTTGATACAATTTTGGACTTTAGAAAACTACTGTAAAAATAATATTATATATTCTCATATACTTCTATTGATTTCACACATCCTAACCAACTACTACATAGATATTATTTTCTCACTCATTCTCTGTTGCTTTTCATTTTCATGACTCGTATTTAAAACAGGGAAAATCCTATATATTTTCCTTATATCTCCTTTCTATCATTTTATAAAGTCATTGGGTAATTTCTATCCTTAATTTTTCTTGTTATTCTGTGCAGAACCAGGTTCCTGATTTAAGCCATCTCAGATATTATTTCAGAGTCAATAAAATTGATCTGATTAATTTAGCTGAAAATCTCAAGATGAATTGCTATTATTTACTCCGCAGTGCTCTTGTAGATAAATCTATTTATAACACTATGAAGTCCATGTCTGACAGGACAGATAACGGCTATCTAAAATTAACCTTCTCCCTGAACCACCCCTCCTATCTTTGTTTTTAGAGCCATCTCCTCTCTTAGAGAGATTGTAGGCTGATTTCTAAGGGCTACAGCCTCATGACTGACATTCCCTGACTATGAGTTTGGCTAAGGAAGGAAGAGTGTGAAAGATTGAAAGCAGAGGAGAGCAGCTCATTTTTTGCCTTATCATAGCATGGCACTGGGTGTTGGTGACTAAAATCTGTACCTCCTGCCATGCAGCTAGGAATCTCACAGGGCTTTCTTAGCTGACATTCCTCTGATACTTTCAAGCCCAGGGTTGGTCATCAGCATATTCTTTTGTTAACTCATAAGCCCTTCACTTTCCCTTACGCTTTTCTGTGTGATGATTAATCTGGTCAGTTTGACTGGATTGAACAATACCTTGGAGATTGCTACAGCACACTTCTAGGTGTCCTTGTTACAATATTTCTATTGACAAGTGTGTCATGAGCTCTCTGATCTAATGAATGGATTATTCCACGGATAGATTAAAAAACTGGCTAGAATATTGGGAAATGATAGATTGCGGGCAGTAGGCCTGGTTAGAAGAAGTAGGTTGAGGGCTGTAATAGTCCTGTCCATACTGTTCTGTTTCCTGAGAACCCGATTCCTCCACCACTTTCTTCTTGCCATGATGGACTAAAACCATGAACAAAAGAAATCTTTCCCCACCAAAGTTGCTATCATCCCAAAGTAATAATGAAACTAATGTGCCCTGCCTGCACCTGGGTAAGTATTCCCTTTATTTAACTCTTTCCAGCCTCCTCTGACTGTTAGCATTCTGCCCAGCCAGGACTCTAGCTGGTGTGTCAATTCTCCACGCTCCTGCTCTTGTTCTTTGCTCCTCCTCTCAAGAGTTCTCCAGTGAGAACTCCTGTCCCCGGAAGTATTCTAGCCCCAGTCATCTCTTGTTTTGATCAAAATTTAATCTACTACATGTCTTACTGGTGGAAGATCAACCAAAAGAAGATTCACTGTGTCAGAAGCTCTGAAGTTTGCTACTTGCGTTGCAAATGTCCTCAGGCGTTTGGAGGTTTGGGGGCTCCTTCCTTTAATCTCAAGAAAACTGTTTTTAATGAGGAAACTTCATATTCAGATGATAAAACTCATATTATCATCCTGTCCTTCAAGTAAGCCTTGCCCTGCATGTGCAAGCAGTTCAGAAAAAAAAAAAAGCGCTTAATCCAGTGTTTCCTGAAATACTTCTTCAGAACAATAGTCCTCCAAAATTTTTAAGAATAAAAGGGTAGTTACTTTAATGTAACACTTTTAGAAATAATTTTATATACACCAATTGGTAACTAAAGCCATTAGAAGTCCTACAGTATATAAGTATATATACTTACTTTGAGCTTTTTATATTTCAAACAAAAACAAACTTTCTCAGACTGTGTAGGCTGTTTGCTTGTTCCTCCCTCTAAGACTTGGAAGAGCATCTCCATAAAGGGATGAACTGTCTTCCTGAAAACCTGGACAGAAGCTTCTCCCATGGAAGAAAACAGTCTACATCTGCTATCAGATACTTTTCTTTATTGCTTCTGAATTTTTGTTATCTGCTCTTTAAATCTTTGCTTTCCAATTCTGTTTCCATGAAGCACACAAAGGACATGAAAAAGATTCAAGAATCTTATGCCAAACCCACTTTTTGTTCTACGGCTTTTAACTTGGTTTTGCTTTCCTCTCTGAATAAGTAGATTTGCCAGAGGATCTCAGTCTAAATTCAATGAGGTTTAATAGAAATGTGAATGATCGATAAGGTCTAATCAGATGTAATTGTAGCTCTGTAACTAGTTTTGAATGGTTTCATGGTTTAAAACTGCCTGGTTGCAGGTAGAGGGCACTCTCCCTTCCTGTCTCCCCTAAAGCTGTGTGCTTCCTTTGCACATGCTTCAGGGTGGCTGAGTGATTTGCAATAACAAAAAATTTCTGCAGAGTGATAAGTTCTATTGCCATAAAATAGAAAGGCTTTTAAAATAGGAGAATTAAAGTGGGAGCTTTTAAAATTGCACAGTGCTTTTTATTTGGAATATTTCAAATTATAGAGAAATGATACTATAAATATACCATAATGTCTGCTTTTAGGTGTTTAGAGTCTCTTGGAATAGATAGATGATAGATAGATAAGTAGATGGATGGATGGATAGATAGACAGATAGATAAACAAATATAGAGATATGTGAATATGTATATATGTTCCACACAGATATAAACATACTATACCAATAAGGGATAATTAATTATAAAAATGATAGATAACCATTAAAATAATCTAGAAGTAGGCCCATTTCTTTACACTGCGACCTAGTTTTCTATTTTTCTGCGTATAGAACCTGAGTGGCAGCTGTCATTGTATGTTTTTTACTTTTGCCAGCAAAACTTCAATTTTCTTGCTCTTCAAATTCTCATTTCTTGACAGGTATCCATCAAAACCTGTCCTCAAATTTCCTACACTTGTAACACGCTTAGAGTGCATCAGGACATTTCTGCTCAGTCTAGCTATCTTTTAAATTTCGTTTTGATAACCCATCTCATTAAAATGTAGTGCAGAGTCCTCATGTTTATTTATTATTTGAACATAGCTCATGAAGCCATTATTCAAATCTGACTGTACTCACTAATATATTTCATAACATGCGTATATCCCCAGACATTTTTGTATTCCGGTAATGTTTCCATTAGCCATCCATTCTTTAATGAAAAGCTATTTATTTTCCTGGAAATGAAAGAAAAAAATTTGTGGAGCTCTCTGCTGAACAATCACAGGTTTTCCCTGTGATTTTTGCACAACTTTGTTATATTTTCGTATTGTGTAAACCTAAGGAGTGGGTAGCATTGTAATACAGCTCACATTTCAAAAATACTACAATCATTAGAAACTATGAAGCAGAATTCTTAGCCTTGTTTTTTTTTTCTATTTCCAAGGTCTCAATCATGCATTTGGGATATATATTTATTCCTTTAAGCCATTAAGCAATTCTCTTATTGAGCTAGAGTACATCGCCTGTGTCCTGTGCTCTGATTTTCAATTCCATTTAGACTTGATTGTGTAAACTTACAAGCTTGAGCCTGGGAAGCCCTGGGACAGCCACAGCCACTGGTGAGTTTGGTTGGAGTGTCTTCCAGTTGTTTTTTGTTTCTTGGGCCAGCAACAGAATTCTTGCATTTTTGCCCAAGTTATTCTTGCTGTTGACCTGTGTACTGAAAGCCTGTTCCTAAATACTATTGTTGTTTCTGGAATTGAAATTCCTGGATGACCCAGGGTTTGAGCATCTTCTTCCTTCTCTCTGTTTTCTGGAATATTCCTTCTGGTAAAGATGTATTTACACCCCAGTTCTCAGCTCTGAGACCTTTTTTTCCAATGTCACCTGTATGAATCACATTACAATTGCTTGTTTGGTTAACCTGTGGGGTTCCTGCTTGGATCCATGGCTTAAACCCTCTTTGTCAGTTATCTTCCTTAATGACCAACCCCTCAAGGCCATCCCACAATGGCACCCTTTCCTTTTGAACTGATGTTCCGAGAATCTATGTCAGTGTAGATGTCTGGGATTCAGTCCTTCAGCTGCCTCATCTCCATCCCAGTGTTCCCTCTGAATGAATCCTTCTAATTCTTCATTGCTTTTGGAACTCTACATGAACCAAATACTATTATTTTCCTGAAGCGTTGGTCTGTGGGCACTCAGATCTGCTACATGGAACCTGCCATCCTGATGGTAGCTGATGAAGAAATAGTTCTCTGGCCGAATACATTTGAGAAGGACTCTGAAGAAAAGATTAGCCAGCTTCTCTTTTTGCAGAACTTGTCTAGATTCAATATACTAATATGCACCCATACAGGCAAAATTAAGATTTTTTTCCTGATACATTTGTTTAGAAATATTGTTTTCTAAGAGCTTCTTAAAGCCAAGTATTCTGTAAAACATTAAAAATGATTTATTATTGTTATTATGTGTATGTTTTTGTGCACTGTGGCATGTGTGGCGGGGGAAGGGATCAGGGGACAAATATTGAGTGTAAGTTCTCCTTCCGTTGTGGGTTCTAGGTGGGCAATTCAGATAGGCAGGCTTGTGGGACAAGCACTTCTATCCACTCAGCCATCTTGTCAGCCCTAGAACATCCTTTAAAATGCTTTTGAGGGTTAGATTAGAGAATCTTTTAGTGTTTTTCAGTTTTACAGACTGGTTCAATTATTCACAATAAGTATTCTGGCAGAAAAGAAGTGAAAAAAAAAAAGAGTCCCTTAGTGTTTAGCCAACTCCAACCAAAGAAGCAAGAGCCATGAGCACGGCACTTGGGTTCCTATGTAGTTCTGGTCTATAGAGGCACAAAGATGTTGCAGAAGACCCCACCCATTGTGTTATGTCTTTCAATAGCGTGATAATATTTATTGAAACTTAATGGGTCAAGCATAATTCTAGGTTCTGAAGCTGTAATCGTTAACTAGGCGAATTCCATCTTGTATGTATGAATTTCTCTAAACATCATCCGGAGAACCTATATTCATATTACTAAGGATATGGAATCCACCAATAAGTCCACAAACAACTGAGAGCATATGGGAATGTAGTATGCACTAAACTGAATGTTATCTCGGTGGTTGAAAGAGAATGAACATGCTGTACGTGGACAAAATAGTTTTACTTTTAATGAAGAGAATGGAATATTGTCTTTTATGACAACACAGATTGGATTGGAAGGTAGCACATTAATTTAAATAATTCAGTCCCAGAAAGACAAATGCACATATTTCCCCTCATTCATAGAAGGTATAAATAGAGTTCACAGAAATAGAGGTTAGTAGTCACTGGAGGCCAGGAAGGGGAAGGGGAGGAGACAAAGTATAGCTAAATAATGAGAAGCAAGATGCATTTAGAGAGCAGAAGTTAATTTGTGTTCTATATCATAGCAGCATGAATACACTCTCTAACAATTCATGATGTATTTAAACATATCTCGACAAGTCACTTTCCAACACACAGAAAAAATAAATATTAAGAGAGATGAAAGCTAATTACCTGGATTTTATCATTATGCATTGCATGCAAGTGCAGAATTATACCATATCCCATAAATATGTGCATATAATATGTTAATTACATTACTTTTTTAAAGCTGAAGAAGCCATGTTAGATAAAATCTTTCCATTTGTCTACACTAGCAATCTCATGTGTGTGTGTGTATATATATATGTAGCCAGGGCTGCACCATGCCAAAAATTGTGATTCTGTGGGGTTCAGGGTTACCCCTCCAATGTATTGAAGTACTGCTGCATTACACCCTTAGATACAGATGTTTAAGAAATCCCGGTGCTGATGCAGGGATGGTGGTAGAACTTGCTGGTGAGTCTGGCTTACACAGAGCACCTCAAATTGGCTTCGGTGATGGCGGGTAGAACTAAGGCAGGCCCCTGGCCCCCTGGTAGGATGATGTCCATCTGACAGGCATTTATTACTCACTAAGCACTCAGAGTGTTCATTCTCCTCTCTTCATTGGGTCTCAAAGGACAGAGCGAGCCTCTGAACGAACACACACCAGGGCTTGCTTACTGTTGGCCCACCAGTTCAGTAGATTTCATTTGATTTTCATGTGAACTCGGAGGTGAGGAGTCTCCAGGATTTTTTCAAGGGATATGGTGTATTTCTCCTTGATTCATTCACGCCTTGCTTTAATTCTTTATTTTTAAGGCAGACTTTATTTTTAAATCAGGTAGTGATAAAAATTCAGCTCTCGGCATACAGAAGCACAGCAGATTTTTCTTCCCACGTTTCACCACTATTTAAGTCGACTCGGTTCAGACCTAAACTCTTGAAGCCTCTCTCACCACATTTCCTGTTTATAACTGAACAAAGTACACACAAAAGAGTTGAAGAAACAGAGGAGAGGAAAAAAAAAACCTAGTGCTGATAAAGATATATGTTGGTGCTATGCTGTTTCTAACATAACAAAGCAACAGCGTTTAGAAAAAAGCTGGTAGGAGAATTCGTAGTCTGTCCTTCTGTTTCATGGCTGCACATGGGCGCTTCTGAAAAGAACCATGTCAGGTGAGTGGCATTCTCAAGTCTTTTTTTTTTTTCATTCCTACAACTAACAGTTTATTTAGTAACTTCTAAGTCTTAACAAAGAGATATTTCCTTGTGGGAAAGCAAATTTGTTAACATGGCGTTGTAAAAAATGTACAATGATGTTTTGTATGACTGGAAAGTGGTTTGAATTGCATTCATGTGTATACTGATTATTTGCTCCTGAAGGAAAAAAAAAAAACTTAGGCAGTGTTTTCTAAAAACAAAGTTATCACGGCTATTGATGAATGTTCACTAATAACTGTGCCATTTGAAAGTTTGTTGTTTTTGCAGAATCTTTTGTTGACTATGCAACTTTATTTCTCCTTGGTTGGTTTAGACAGAAAATGGGATAGGAATAATTGATTGTAATCATCTAGCAATTAGGCATTATAGTTTTCCCCGAGGGATCAGTAGAATTGCCAATAATCAAGGAGAAGAAAACTTTGAAAAGGCCAGTGGAAATCCCATGATGAGATGTGATGGGATCTCAAATGATTTCCCTGCTACGAATCCAAGTTTATCGTTCATTCCTTCCGCATTCCTGATGTTCTCTTTGCTTCTTTAACAAACGTTTTTACAACAGAAAAAAAATGTGTATTATTTAAAGGAAGAGCACTGTGAAACAGAAAAGCCTTTGTTTGTTTGTTTGTTTGTTTGTTTGTTTGTTTGTTTGTTTTTGTTCCCAAGACAGGGTTTCTCTGTGTAGCTCTGACTGTCCTGGAACTCTGTAGACCAGGCTGGCCTCAAACTCACAGAGATCTGATTGCCTCTGCCTCTTCCTCCCAGGTGCTGGGATTAAAGGCATGTACCACCACCACCCAGCAGAAAAATTATCTTACAAGCTGACATTTAATTACTTTAAAATGCAAAATATTAACTTGAATTTCCTTCAAAGTTTTACTTCTGTACATTCCACACGGTTTGCCTTTTATAACTGGAATAATAACATGCATTAAATCATATACTCAACTTTACTACCAGCTCTGTAACATAACCATTTCTTTCTTCATTATAGCATCTGCCTTGTCATGTTAAATAGATGCACAGAATGATATCCAGTGCACTAATTAGAATTTGTCCATTCATTCATCTATTGTTAGACACTTCTGTTGTATCCAGTTTTTTTTTTTGTATTTTAAATGGCAGGAAAATGAATGACTCTAAGGCTTTCATGTATTGAGGGTTATTTTTCAGAAATTATATCTAGAATCGAAATCACTGAGTAAGATGTTATGGCTATTTTGAGTTTCATTGTTGCTAAATTGCTTCTCCAAGGCTGATGGCAATTCCCTTCCATTCTAGAGTGCTTTCATTTAATGGTTGATCTCATTTGACATTCTTAGTGAGCACAATGTACTAGTCCACTGCTTAATACGTGTCACTTTGGTTACAATCAGCTTGGACACCAAACATTCTGCACAGATTTTTAAGCTGTTTGTAACTCTGTGGTTTGTACCTTTCTGACTGTATCTTATGCCTAATTATTATGCTGTTGGCACATTTAATATCAATACTTATTGGGCAGTAGTAGAGCAAAGATATCACATATTATAAATTTCTGAGAGTTCACTTCTCAGAATTTTGTTTGAAGGATTTTAAAAAATTATTTGTCTAGGTAAGGCACAGAAGTGTAACTTAACATATGACATTCATATATGCCTTCTCTTTCCTGGTTCATAGGAGAACAAAAATAAAGGGACTAGTTCTAATTTTGCTAGGATCCTGTAAGAAATAGACACAGCAGTTCTCTGCCCATGCTGCTGACAGGAGCTTGGGAAGGGGAAGGTCAAAGGCAATGAATGTGATGTTCAACTCTCTCTGGAACTTACTAATTCTCAACAAGAAGAGATAATGGTAAGCTTTCTCCATCCACCTCACAGCTCAGCACTTGAGCACAGGGCAGGGATGCTATCATTGTCAATGAGGCCTCCCCAAAATGGAGATGAAAGTGTTTGCCATTAAAGCGTCCTAGATCTTAAGAGTCAAAATGATCCCCATCATGCAAAATTTAATATGAACCAAGGGAATCTGGTGACAACGTTCTCCATTTTTTAAATAGATGAAATAAACATACTGATCTAATAACTAAGACCATGCTTCCCTATTCACATAAAATGAGTATTAACCAGATCAAATGGAGAAATCCGTTCCTTTGGCCCATCATTTAATGAATAATGGTTCACCATTTAGTTAACACTTTGTTTGTTTGTGTTGTTTGCTTTATGGAGTTCTCACTGTCTTTGCTCACTGGAATTTCACTTACATTTCTGGGCAGAGTGACACTCTTTTAGAGACTAGAGTTAGCTAATTATGAATAGCCTCTTAAACCCAGGCATTCTTTTAAAGATCCGGAGACAGTGTTTGCCATGTAACTTCAGTAATATTTGTCAGTAAATTTAAGACAAGCTAATCAAAGGAAAAAACACACTATCACTTAAAGGCCACAGGTATGAAACACATATGCTCACAAGTTAATAGTAACATATCATTATTACACAAATTCTTACACATTTTAAATTTTATTTAATTATCACAGCATTCCTTAATTTAAAGAAAATAGCATAGGCCTTTGCAAACATTTAACTCTAGTGTTTTTGGGTTGGAAGGTTCCATATACCCATGCTTATGTTCACAGTCCTTCCAGGTTGCTTCTCTAACAAAAGATACAGTGTGTATACAAGATGAAGTAACTAAGCATGGATGAGCAGCAGCTTGTCTACAGAGGGGATTTGGTCAGCACCTCAACTCCAACAGCATTTGTGACATTTACCAATTTCATATAAAATTTAGTTTCAAAAGCAGCAAAGGAATTTAGCATCGGAGAAATCTGCAGCATGGTCTCTTAAAATCTGCCATCTACCTCACAGGCATATGTACACTTTATTTCCAGTTAACTTAAATAAAATCTAAGAGGAATCCAGATGCTTTAGAAAGGGGTGGGCTTGATGCCACAAGGATGAAGTTGGAAGCTCCAGATTAACAGCAGGCTAACTGAGGATCAGTGATTTGTAAGAAGGAAGTTATACAACTTCCAGAGGACAAGTCTTGTTCTCATTCTCATGCTGTGTGAAAAATAGACATATCAAAGGTTGTATTGCTATTTCGCTTCTCCCCCACCACTCCGTGAGCTATACCATTTACATCTCAGATACCCTCTACTCATGACAGGAATTCATTTTGAAGTTCGTGGGTTTCAAATTTTACATTAGAAACAAGTTCTTCACTTGGAAACCTGGAGCTAATGTGAGAGCTCCCCTGATGCTAGCATCTATGATTCTCATGCCTTTTATTGGTGATGACGGGCCTAGGTGGTGGAGGTTTGGAATATAGACATCGTGATAACATGCTATATAACCCCCAAATCAAAAATATGCTGTGTTCAACACAACCACCAGCACACTGAAAAAAAAAGTGTCATTAATAGACACATGGGGATTGTAACATCAATTCAATTTTCTTTCAGAACATTTCAGTGCTTCAAATAAATATGAATATTTGTGGAATGCAAAGGATGTCCTTTGCTCTAATAGAGTTTATAAGTCAAACAAAGGAACTAAGAGGGGATGGATAAATGTGGTAAATCCATACACTTGTCCTAGTTAAAGATAGTCTGAAGTCTGAAATATGCAAAGCATTATGTTTACTTCTTTCTACTGTTAATTGTTTAAGTGAAAGTTTCTGCATTAATAAAATCTGCTAATAGAGAAGCATTACATTTGCTTGGTCAGGTCTCCTTCCATAACTCATGCAATTATGAACTCCATAGACAGTGCCTGCCAATACCTCTTGACTTTAAGGGACTCAGATCTCTTACAATCAAATCCACTGGTATTAGTCATTGGTGGCTGAAAACTAGATAGAAATTCACATACGATTTTTCTGTCTGCCATAGCCTCACAAATGATTTCCTAAGCCCTTTGGCTTCCTAATTATATAAATACCCAAATTCATATTGTATATGAATTATTTTTAAGTCAAGAAAAACTATATACATGAAGGTACAATTAATTTAAAATGCTACTTAAACTTGCTCTTGTTGAATAGATGTTGAGTACAATAGGATGCACTCTGCACTCACAGAAACTCCAAGGGATAAGGAGATATTTGCATTGCAAACAGAATTACTGGAGGGGAAAGCCATAGCTTTGTGTGTGTGTGTGTGTGTGTGTGTGTGTGTGTGTGTATGTGTGTGTGTATGTGTGTGTCTGTTGAGAAGTTCTTCCATTTAGTCACCCAATCTTTGCTCTTTTCATATATGTATTTTATTTTTCAATGTGAGGGTAAGCATTGCTGACCATCAAGAAAATGCAAAATGTTAAGAGTGTCACAAAAGCCAGGCAGTGGTGGCGCACGCCTTTAGTCCCAGCACTCGGGAGGCAGAGCCAGGCGGATCTCTGTGAGTTCAAGGCCAGCCTGGTCTACAAAGCGAGTTCCAGGAAAGATGCAAAGCTACACAGAGAAACCCTGTCTCGGAAAAAAAAAAAAAAAAAAAAAGAGTGTCACAAAGTACAAAGTTTCCAAATAAAAATCTTCCCCTTTAAAACTCAGATCTCATTACTGAGGAAGAAGTTTCTGAAAAATAGAAACATGGAGTCAGAAAAACTGGAGCCTGTGTTAAATTGACTCTCCCTAACAAGTCTAAACCTCTCCCAATATATTGCAATTTAGAGTGTGTCGTCAAAGTTTAGATTTGCTCATGTAAAACAAATTTACTCTTTTGTAAACAATGAAACACATTCCCAAGGGGTTGTGTAGTGTGACCCAAGTTCTCACCCTGTACCACTGACATAGTCCATGAATGCTGTAAATTTTAACTTTTAGCATAAAATGGTATTGATATTTTGGTTGTTTATTTGTAGCTGAGAGAAAAAATTATCTTCCTGTAGCAATTAATGGATTAATATAACTATTTCACTTCTCCTTTTAATTGGAAAGGAGAAAGTGCAACTTCCATTTGAAATATAATTTTGCCCAAATGATAGGATGATTTATAACTATTTTTAGTGCAATTAAAAAGTAAGTGCTTTCTGTTTACTTCTTTGAACTATGACTTTTTATATGAGGCTTTATTTTATTTATTCCAAGTATAGCAATTTATTGACTGTATACAAAATCAGAAATTGGGGGAAATGAAAAAAAAAACACTAAGTAGAAAAATTAATTTTAGCAATCTTCCAAAAATGGTGAGTGCCAGAGAGTCATTATTATTTTCTGTATTTGTTACTCCACAGACAGAGCAGTGTCAGAGATATATAGTAGTATGAAAAGTCACCACATAAGTCAGGTTAGAGGAAAAATTAAGGATTAAAGGATACATGTCATCAAAATGACTATTATAAAGTTCTAGAAATTTGTCTGAGAAAGGCTGCAAGGAAGTTCGGTGACAGGCAATATCCAGCTGGACTGTAAGAGTAGACCATTCTTGAGATCTTTATATTTTAGGTACCTTAAATAAACTGTTCTGCAATATTTTTATAATTAATAAATTTAGTGATGAGTTTCATATGGCTATTCCTTTTTCTTTAAACCTGTTTTCTTTTGTCCTGATAACAGGGCAGAACATACGGAAAACAGACCAACATAAAAAGAGCAATGTAGAATTCTAGATTTTATTTACTGACTATAACCTGAACTTCAGCTCTCTGTTTGTACACTTTAATAGTCTGTCAAATGGACAATGCTTTCACATTCTCTTAAGAATTGGTACCTACTAGGGAGTAGAAAGTTATCTGAGCCTGTTCTTTCTCTACCTATGAACAATCCCAGCTATTTTCATTTAGATAGTGTCAAATTTAATTTCCAAAATCAATTCTACATTCCTTGGGCTGAGTGCATGATCAAGATTCTAAACCCCCTTAGAGATCCAGAGCATGACTTCTAGGTTAGATTATTTCTAAAGTTCAGTTTCACCAAAAGTAAATTATCGATGTATCCATTAAATGTTTACTTTTAGACAGCGCAACATTTGGGTCAAGTTTACAATAACTTAATTGTAAGACATGAACTAAGGGAATTAATAGTAAATTATAGTATACTAAATAATTTTTACTATCCTATGTAGCTGTGAGGAACAAAGTTTTCAAAATGATGGATATTTGTCAAAAAGTAATTTGGATTGCACTGATTATTCTTTTTTTTTGGGAATAACAAGTCAGCTTAGCTGCTTGGTGAAGTGCCTGAAGGAAGAATTATACTATGGACACATAGGAAAACATCTGGTTTTTGTTCCGTAGGATGGTATGAACTTAAGGAAAATAAATACTTTAGGTTTTTAGGTTCAAATGCTGAAAAGAGATGAGCAGAAAGAGCAAATCCTCATGACAGGCTTCTCAGCCTTATTATGTTGCCCACCAGGAGGTCATTTTCACTCACAGTGAACTCTTCAAGACTTAAGATCTTGGCCTTATGCAAGTATACCTTTTCTGGCCTGGCAGCTGGCCTCATAGCCTAGCTCCACTTGTAATAGTTTTCAAATTCTCTTCTCCAGACATTATCTGACATCAATCAAACTCCCAAAAGAAGACAGGCTTTATATTTATAGTGGACACACCTCTGAGTTTAATCAGATGGCTAGCCATCACTAACTGCTTATTTCAAGTTTTCTGAGAAACAAATGAATAGCCACCGCATTTCCTGGTAATTTTGGATTCAGAGCAGACAGATGTCTTTAGTTCTGGGTATTGTTGATGCACACTTTTACCAAAGCTGCAATGGCCTCATGCATCACTGTCTCTTGCACAGAGGTCTGTTTCCCAGGTGATGGGAGGTTGGGTCTTCTCCTCAGTAGAGTTAGAGATAAGTGGAACAGAATCTGTGGCATTTCTTCCTCAGTTGTGGATGTGTCTAGACTTCATACTTGGCCAGAACCTTTCTTTTGGCTCTTGGATATTATATTAATTATCCTTCATTCAATTTTACAGTAACTGAGTGATCTGATAGCAATTAGTGAGAAATGACAATCTCCTGAATTTGTTACAGGGATAATAGCATCCTTACCAGGGGTGAGAAGATAATGTAACAAAGATAATACTAATATCAACAGCTAACATTTATTGAGCATTTTAATAGTTAGTCACACTGTCTTGAAAACCTTCTCACCCAATCTCATAACAGTAAACATTATTATTACTTTCCTTTTACAGATGGGGAAATTAAAGTATAAAGACAAAGATAAATAAGACAGTGTCTGGCCCTTAGAAGGTTCATAGTTTAGATTAGTAGTGAAGTTGGTACACAAATGATTAACAGAATGCTTGATAAAGTGTAAAGAGATGAAGGAAAGTCTCAGAGAGAAGAATGTCTATTTGGTTTCGAGTTAATCTAAGGAGAAAGGCATTTCAGCCAAAGGACAATTAACAGAGACACAAGAACATAATGAGGTATGATATCTATTGATGACTACAAGTGCTTCATAGTGATTGGAACACAGTATGTGATGGAGAGGTGACAGCAGTTAAACCCCAAAAGATAAGCAGGAAGTCTGTTGTAGCATTTTGTGGAAAGAGTTCATGATAAGGAATAAAGTGATGTCATAGGCTGTGGAGAGCATTTAACAAGAAAAACCTGGAGCTGGGGAGGTGGCTCAGAAGGTAAAGTACTTGCTGCTCATGAATGAGAACCTGAGTTAGGATCCCCAAAACCCATGTAAAGTTGGGTGTGGTGGCATTTGCCTACAACCTCAGTACTGTATGGCAGAGAGAGACAGAACCCAGAGGCTTCCTGGTAAGCCAGTTTAGCTGAAACAGTGAAATCCAGGTTCACTGAGAGACCCTGTCTCAAAAAAAATTAATGTGACAAGCAAGAGAAAAACAGCCAAAATCAACCTCTGACCATCATGTCCTCCACATGGGCAAGTACACCAGCGTATACATCTATTCACATATATACAACATGCATACATGTCCATGGGTGAAAAAAAGCCTTCACCAACTTTATCTAGAGTTCTTCAGGGAGGGGAGCATATGATGCTAGATGGTAAGATGGTGATTCTGCAAAGGAGTGTTGAGTGATGTGGTGGGATCAACTAAAGCAGCAATAAATGAGAAGCTGCTGTCAACTGTGCATGTAGAAACACAGCCAAGCTGGTCAGTGAAGACAGTGTATTGTGATTATAAACCTTGGATGTAAGTAAGAAAGTCCTTTACATTATATATACATACTTTAAAAACTTTTGTAAAAATTGTATTTATTTATTTGTGTATGGAGGTCAGAAGACGTCTTGCAGGAGGTGGCTCTCTTCTTCCACCATGTGGGCTCCAGGGATCTTTCTCAAGATGGTGAGGTTTGGCCCTAAACACCTTTACCCACTGAGCAATCTCTCCAGTCTCAATATTACTTACTCTTTCATCTGGCCATTCATCTTCACAATTTTTAACCTAAAAGCATTAAAGGTATGTAGTTTTAGCAGGTTCTACTTTACTAATATTCCCAGGCTTCTTATGGTTTTATTTTTCAAGCAGTTACCTATACAGAAATCAATAAATGCTGAGCATGGTAGCATATTCTTATAATCCCAGCATTAGTGAGTTCAAGGCCAGCCTGAGTTACACAAGATTGTTTCAAACAAACAAAAGCAAGCAGGTAATCAAATAAACTGTTTTGTGTATATATAAAATATCAGTGACATGCAGAATTTCTAGGTATATTTGACATAGTAGTTACTATATTATAGAATGCTCATAAATACTTGGTAGAGTTTTGTTCATAAGGAATACATCAGTTGCTGCCGCTTAATAAAATTTGGTTGTTTTTAATAACATTATTGCACAGGGAAAACATTATTAAGGCTTCTATTGTTTTTACATTTTATGAAACACAAGTATTCCCTTAAAGGAAAAATCCCACATATTTCATTATCATTATCAGTTATTTTTTCCATTATTAATTAACCCTTGAAAATTATTTTATAAAGAACACATTATAAGTTGTCACATAAGGAAGTCAAAAATAGCCCTATTCTCAATTGTTTATGGTGTCCTGAAGATATAGGCATAATAACAGAATTAAATTAAATAGCAAGTAATAAGTAGACAAATATTTCTGGCTTTAAGTGAAGTTCAAATTAGTTTAAATTGGAACAATATATGTGAATATATAGTGTTCAGGGATGGCTCAATGGGTGAGAGTACAAACAGGAAGACGTGAGCTTTGATCCTATCATCCATATTTAAGAAGCAAAACAACCAAATCATTGGGTGTGGCCTCATGTGAGTCTGTAAAGCCAGCATTGTTGAAATAGGAGGATTATTGGAGCTTGTTGACTGCCAGCCTAGCTCAAAGTTCAGTGAGAAACCCTGCCTAAAAGGAACAAAGCAAAGAGTAATAGAGTGAGAAACCCAACACACCCTCTGGTCTTCATGTGCTCACCCACACATTCATGCACATACACCACATTCACACATATACAAATAAACGACATGTAAATTATATGTGTATATGAATGTGCATGTCTATGTCATAAATACATATGTAGTACAACTAATTCTTTATATGCCTGAGCATGTTTATTTAAAAATCAGTGATGCCCACTTGACCACAGGAACATCAGAGGGCAACTAAACAACAAGAAGTGAGTGAAGCAGTCCCAATCCAAACATCATATTTGAGATACAGAAAACAGTAGAGAAGCACGAAGATATGTTTTCATGGACACCCAGTATTCTCATTTAGTGCTTAAAGACAGGACAAGGGAAGCAAAACAATTTTCTCCTCTGTGAAGTTTTTAACACTCTGTTTATTGTATTTAACAAAGTGGTATTTTAATTTCCTAAGAGATTCTAACTTGGTCTCTGACTTGGTCTCATGGTGAGAGAGTAGGGACTCAGAAGGACTGTGGTCTCTCTTACAGCTACTTTTATTTACAGGCTATTTATAGCTTGCAGTTCTAATACCATGTGCAACATCTATGTTCCCCACAAAGGAGTTTCATGAAAGCAAGGTCTCTGTTGGTTGGTTAGTTTTTTGTTTGTTTGTTTGTTTGTTTTAAATTTTTGATTCTTTCGTATTGGGTATAGACTCTGGCATAAGGGAGTTATCAAATTTATACTGGTTTTATCACAGAGATTTAGAAGTTACTCTTCTGAGATCAGTGTATGACATGGGTCATGTTGGCATGACTACCAAGATATACCAACTGTGGTCTGTTATGTTCACAGTTGCTCATCAATCTGTGGAGGTAACAATAAATCATCTGGAGTAATCAACTAGCAATAACCAACTTAAATCCCTTTACCTCTCAGAAATAAAATGAGAAGAGAGTCCTTCATAGCAGTGAACTCTCCCCTGTTCATTAATAGGACACCCAGTCGTGAGGAAAGGTCCTTGTAGCCCATGCTAATAAAACTGTGCTACAATGATTGCAGAATTGCTGCTTCATCCCAATATCTAAAGCGTTGCAGTCCCAGGGCTGATGAAAAGAACCAAGTGATTTCCTGAAAGAGAAACACACACACACACACACACACACACACAAATAAAATTTTAGCCTGAAGAATAAAGTCTGGGAAGAATCTATGAAATGAAGATTTGGAGTGATCAAGGTAATCTTGATTTTTTTAAATTGAATTCTTATAATCAGTCAGCACTTGTCACCCTTTAATAGCCAAATTTATCTTTCATTTTATTAGCACTAAAAATAGGAAAATCTTGCTTTAATCATGCTGAATCCAGAGACTTATCAACACTTGGAAATCTGCAAATATCTGATGGTCAATGTTTATTAATCTTCTGGCAGATTTGTCATTCATTACAAGTAGAGGAAATTAATTAATTAATTTTGAGACAAATTCTTACTTTGAAGGCCAGGCTCGCCCTGACTCCGAGCCATTCTCTCAAGTGCCGCACTCACTAGTATGAATTGCCACACTCACCAGTGTGAACTGCAACACTTACCAGTGTGAACTGCCACTCTCAGCTAAACACAGTGTTTTGAATTGCAGCATTTGCTAAAGTAAAACATATGTGTGGTAAGCTGCTGTATCACAGACATGTCTACTTTTGTTTCCAGGAATCTCCGGCTGCCCCTTTTTCCTCTGGGGACTTCTAGCCTTCTTTGGTTTGGCTCTGGTTATATCGTTAATCTTCAATATTTCCCACTATGTAGAGAAGAAGCAACAAGGTAAGACCTTCTGGAAAATTGTTCTATGGTACCTGCTCGAATGCAGACTCTATCACCACTGGCAAACCTCCGGAGTAGATATTGTTATGAAATGTCATTAATAGTGTATTGTAACCATGGGAAATCTATGTGGTACTGTTTTCACCCTGAGGTACCTCTTCAAGAATGAAATAACATTAGAGATGTGAGAAGAAGCTCCCAAACTTAGCTTTCTCTCTGTCTCAGGAGTGACAGCTGGAAGGAATTATTCTGGTAAGCAGGCTTTTCTAAATGAACAAATCGGGAAATGGAGATCTTTTGAGACAGTGACAAAGGTAAAGAGTTGCTCCCCAAGGCTGGACTGAAGTTATTCCGTCCCCTCAGGCTCTGGCCACAGGACTCAACACTGACTGGGAATGACTGAACCTGGGCCTTTTATGACACAGCAGGTCTGGAACAGGTCAGTGGATCTGTCACCCCCACTCTTAGCTTTGTCTGTTTTAGCCAAGTGGCTTTTACCTTCACATGCCATAATTAAAATGGTATAATGTACACAGTGGGCACCTGGCCCATGTACACTGAATACACGGATCATTGCACAATAGAACCAAAGCTCAACTATTTTTGGGAGGTGCTTTAATATTTGAAGGACAGAGAAACTTCAGCTAAAGCTGTAAGTGGTCAGGAAAGATTCAAAGAAAAAAGTACTTTCTCCAAACTCATGAGAAGAGCTAAAACTAAGTTAGCAAACTGGAGTTAAACAGAGCACATATGTCTAAGAAAATCTGCATGAAGCGAATGTAAATGCTGATCGAATTGTAGAGGGTGTCCTTGATCCACTCAGAAGCTTCCTAAGTGTTGATAATGTGTGGAGAAGTCATTGTCATGCAGATTTTAAAAACTGAGAGGTACTTAAGAATGAGTGATGTCGCTGAGGTCACATAGCAATCCAATATCAAAATCGTGCCTGAGTAGCCAAGGTGGATATATACTAGTTTTTCACATCTCAATGTGAATAGCTTTTATAATTTTCACTTTGGGTGCTTCATGCATTAGATTTTATTTGTCCATATCCAGATCATTTTCCATCATACAAACAGAGGCAGTCCCTTTGCATTTACTTTTGCATGTATACAAGCCGTAATTGTCTCAGCCTTACCATAAATGGCTCTACTTTTTTAAAGTGGTGCAGTGGAGAAAACATTTTTGAAAATACGAAATAATAAATTAAGCATATGATGTCTTTCTTTTGCTTAATGTCAGCCATTCAATTTTTAACAGCCTAGCTCTTAAAGAAAATCAAATCTGATGGGAATTAAAATTCACTCTGATTTTAGGTTTCAACTGTCAGATTTTTTGCAAGTAGCAGCTTCTCTGAGTCTCAGTTTCCGTTTTACAGCAAGTGGAAAACACCATGCAGAACATAAGGGTCTTGTGAGAAAAAAAAAACCTGCATGTATCTTAGCACAGCGCTAGGACTCAGCAGGTTGGTTGTGTATCTGGTATAGTCCACATCACAAGCCTCGGGGAACCTGGCGCTTTTTGCCCTCTTTCCACAGTATTTACTTTGCCCACAGTAATCACCAAGGGCCTTCTGTGGCTCACATCACTTCATTTAACTTTAGTATGTTATTTCAATAGGCATCAACTCCTCAGCCTCTTGGCTGCTCAAACCATGTCTGTGCCCTGTAGATCTTCTGTAGCTCCTGGCTAACCTCCTGTTGCCATATTTATATTATTTAACAAGTTAACAACATCGGGGGCTTTAGCGGTCCCTGCTATGCTCCCGAGAGTCATTTCAACTCCATTTCAGTGGATGTTTTGAGGCTTCAGTGGGATCGGGTCCAGACATCAGTGGGTCTCAGGTCATTTTATTTGATATACACTTCTTAGGAGGAACCCACTGGATTGATTGATGTGCAAACGTAAGATGATCAGCCTTAGAGAAGCTTCACCAGGACTCTACAGGTGCCAGTTGCTCTCATTTACCTCTCGGACTGCCCAACCCCTCCCAACAGCTTTCCTCAACTGTGACTATCTACCCTGCCATCTTTTCCAAATCACAGGAACAAATAATACTATCCTTCTGTTCCGGAGACTACTGGCAGCTAGAATTGTCTCTACAAATGCTCAGTTCCTTCCTAACACTAAAGACTTAGGCTTGCTCTGTTTCTTTGGCAAGGCAGGTTAGAAGAGATTTTGTCACATCAGCCAGCTTTCTCCCACGTGGTCTGTAAATGGAATGCTCCTGCCACTTGCTTCACATCACTTTTATGTTGGCATCTTTTGGTACTCTTTGTGGCTGAGAAACAGGCAAGACATGAATCCTCCTTGGCCAACAGTCAGTGAAGAAACTTTGGGGATGTATTAGATAGCTTACAAAAGGAACTCTCCTTCCAGCAACAGTGTAATATCCAAGCATTCAATCAGATAGACATGACAAGCCTTGTCTTGATGCTTTCTGTAGCAGCTAGCAAGAAGCATTGAAAATGAGTCCTCTCTCTGCTTTCCAACATAAATCTTTATTTTTATTCAATGTGCTGTCCAAATCTTTAGGAGGAATATAGTCATTTCTTTTCCTGATAATGTCTTTTCTTCTTCTATTAAATCCAAAGAATATTGTTTGTTCAACTCTTTCTCTTTGATTTGAGAAGACTAAACAAGCATGTGATTTATGCGTGTATTGGTCTTATCAGTCAACCTTCTTCTCACTAGACTGTGGCATGTTTTTGACTAAAATGAATCAGAAGAAAGAATTCAGTGTTAGAGTTCCAGCCATGTGCTGCTGTTTCTTGCTATAACAGAGTGTGCAGAGAGGAGTGGACACCCTAAAGGGGAAACATAAAAGCAAGTATCTTTGCATTGTAGCCTCTCGCATACACTCCAACCACAAGCCTTGCATCTTTATCACAGGGGAGGGTGGGGGAACCTCACCCAGCTCTTCTCACTCATGATCTTGCACACTTTGCTGCTCTGTAGCAGAGCACAGTTTTCAATTCAGCCACATAGCATTGAGATGACTAGGCAGCATTTAAATCATGCCATTTATTCATAAATAAACTTCTGAGCCTCTGTGACAGGGAAGGTCTTTGCAGGAGCCTGAGCTTGCTCACCTTCATGCTTAGCAAGAGATCATTGGCTATTAACCTGCTCAGAAAGAACTGTAAAACTAAAATTACCCAAGTAGTGAAGGGCTAGCTAGCATCCAAATACACATTTATTTTTTAAGGCTAGTGCAGCAGGTGGTGTCCTTGGACTTTTAAAGTCTTTCATAGCGCTTCTTCTACAGTCGATCTGATGTATAATATCTCATATTCATTTATTTTCTCTTGTTAGTTTGTATTGTTTTAGACATCTTTCATCCTATTTAAGGACTTCATGCTATTATATAATATCTTGTCCATAGTTGCTTTTATTCAACTTTTCTCACAGAACTTTATAGTGTTTTTTTCTTTTTTTATTCTAGGGATGAAACATTCAACTATATTTTTCTACTCTAGAGTTATTCTTTCAAACATTACATGAGCGTGTTTTTCAGGCACCAAAATGCATATTAAATATATATATATATATATATATATATATATATATATTACCCTAAAAGTCTTTATTTTATAAAAATATTTGTCAGTTTGAGAAAATGCTTTATGGGACACCTAATTTTCCTTATTCTTATTACTAAATGACATTCTTTTGTTTTAGTTTAATTTTGTGAACAGGTTTCATGTGCCTCAGGCTGGCGTCAAACTCACTGTGTAGTAGAGGATGACCTTGAACTTCTGTTTCCCTATTTTGATATTCAAAATGCTGGGATTAGAGACACGCACCACCATGACCAGTTCATACAGTGCTGGGGATCCACCTGAGAGCTTTGAGTGTGCTAGTCAAGCACTCTACTGATGGAGCTACATAGCTCAATATTCTTTATTTTTTTAATTTTAAAAAAAAATCTTCTTTATTTTTATTCTCAAATTTTTATTATAAGAAAAAATGTTCAACTGGTGGCAATCCTCTCTGTAATGATGAAATTTCAGTGATTTCCTTCAAAATCAAACTTTAATTATCTTATATATTTCACTTTATTAACTGAATAATATAAGTCTATTTCCAGTTAACTCATTTACGAAGAAACTTTACAATTCAATGAGCACAAATTGTGGTTTATATAATATGGATTTAGACCACATGATATTGATAAGTAGCTCTGTCATTTTATAAAATGCCCTGACATTGTTTTAATTATTTTCCATATCCACTCCAAGAAACTGGTCTAGGTTTTGCTATACTGTTCTATAGATGAATTGATCAGCATAGCTTTTGAATAATTTTCATACTGTCACATAGCAAGTGCCCTGCAGAGCTGACATCCAATCCAATATTAGCTAATTCCCAACCATGGATATGTTCCATGAGACATCATCCTAGAGTTTATATTCTTAGAGATGTACTTAAAATTCCAAGCACATTAGTTACTTTTCTGTTGCTGTGATAAAACGTCATTATCAAGACAACTTCTAAATGGAGTTAGGCTTGGGGTTCCAGAGGAATACAAGTCTGTCATGGTGGGAGGTCAGGGTCATGGTAGCCCAAGCAAGAAGCTGAGAGTCTACCTCTTCAAAGTCAGGCACAAAGCAGAGAGAGAGCTAGCTGGAAGTAGGTAATGGTTTCTAACTCTCAAAGCCCATCCCTGGTGACATACTTCCTCTAGCGATGCTGCGCCTCCCAACCACCTCAAACATCGTGACCAGCTGGATACCAAGTGGTCAAATGCCCAAGACTTTGGGGGACATTTCTCATTTAAAGCACAACACCAAGGAAATCCTAAAAGTTTCTAGTGATCTGAGTGTCAGTGGTTCCTTTTTCTAAGTATAGAAATAAATACATGCTATGTCATACTTTTTTCCCACTTTATAATTTTCTGACCATGTTTTCTTCTTGTGTTATTGATATGAGTTATTTTTCTCATGTTTTCTGACTTTGCCGCACTTTCATTAACTTGGGACTACTGCGATGTGTCGTTTTTGACCTTTCTAGGCTCCCTCCAGGGTTCATCACTGTTCAAGTTCAAAAGACTAATCAGAAAGCAGCTAAATGTAACTTCATATTTTATATGAAGTTTCTTGGTAGGGCATTTCCTAAAGGCTAGAACAACCATATTTCTGACATCCTAAATGGATTACTTCCATCATTTTGGGTTCTGTGGCAGCTTAAAGGACATGTTCTGCAAGAACATCCCTCAATTTGGCTGTCCTCAGAATTCCTCCCCAGTCACTGACATGGAACATGTCCATCTCCTTCACTAGTGAGACCACTTTCATAAACACTTCAGCTAATTGTTCTGAAATAGTCAGCATCCTCTCTGGAGACGAAGGCTACCCTATCACATGTTCACCTAAAAGTATCTTTCTCAGTTATTTGGTGAATGGCTCAATTATTTTACATGGTTCTTGCTAGTGCTTTCCTGGGTCACACAGTGTTTTCCACACATTAAAGTTGTACGGCCATTTAATTTCTGATGTCAGAAACTGAGAGGGTACCAGTCTTTATTTTTATAGAATAACTTCAACAAAAGTTCAATTTTTGTTCTATGCCTCATTAGTAGTAGGAAATTCAGATATGGTAAATGTCATATTACATATACCCTTCTAGCTTACATATGATAATAAAATATATTATACATTACATACAATATATAAATATATAGTTATTCTATTCAAATATGATAAATGTCATATCACATATATCTTTCTAGTTTAGTATATAAGTCATTGATGAATAGACAATAAAATCTCTAAAATAAAGTTGATATTAAGCATCAAAACTGTACCTTGACTATCTCTAAGTCCATTCATTTCAATAATTTAGTATGAATCTACTACTTTCATAAAGCGTTCCTCAAAAACTATATCTACCCATCTCTTTTAAATAAACAGATGCATTTAGCAAGCTATTTGTCTTTGAGCTACCACCTTCAAGGTTCATTTTGAGCTATTATTATTATTATTGTCGTTGTTGTTGTTAGAAAGGTCTATTAGAACCAACACAACCAAAAAAAGAAATAACAGTAAAACCCAGAAGTGTTAGTGGGATTCAAAGGCAGAAACTATGTTCATGTTCCACAACAGCCAAGAACGAGGGTTACAGGCATAGAAGTCTCAGATTTTCCTCATTGCTTTCCGTGCACAAAATAGTGATGCATCTGGCTCAATACTATGCCCAAGTTGTCTTGTTTTCATCTCAAAATATCAAGACATAACTTGATTGGCTCAAAAAGGAAGATGTCTCTATCCACCATATTACTACCACAAGACACCAAAGGCAGTTAATTTTGTAAAGAAAAGTGTTTTATTTAATTTATAGTTCTAGAAAACTCAAAGTCTGAACAGTTATACATAGGCTCTACCCCTTGACTATATATCACCTCATATCAGATTGCAATGGCAAGGGTACATGTTAGAGTAACTAATCACATCTTCAGCCAGGAGACAGAGAGGAGCAGTCAGTTTTGTTCCTGTTTATGACTATCTTCCAAGAATTACCAAGCAGTCACATGAGAACATGCTTAGTCCCTTCTGGCAGCAACATTCTGGGTGACTAAAGGATTTTCCCTTAGATTCCACTCTTAAAAGTTCCAGTGTGCTCTGTGATACTGTCATCCTGAGGAGTATACATTAGCACAGGGACCCCTTGGAGACTTCCAAATCACCTCCAAATCCTATCGTCCCCAGTTCAAGTAGTAGTAGCCATTGTGGCTTGACCAGATTTGTTAATTTACACCAGGGCTTAGCTCCCCTCTGAAGATTACATAAAATATTTTTCAACGTGTAAACATTTCTTTTAATTTGCATATTTTTAATATTTTTCAGATAAAATGTACAGATACTCTGATGACTACATTCCAAGGTATGTTAAAACTGAATAATGCATTATGATTTCCAACTAATAAGAAAAGTAACAAATGCTATATAGCAATATATGGATTTGCCTCAGAAATGTTACCACTTGATATACAAGAAAATGAAAAGTAAATTATAGTTACTTTACTCTCATCTGAGAATTGGAAGCCATAACATTATCATCCAGTTATTAATACATCAACCCAATCAAAGAACTGAGTGAAGAATAAAAAGACAGTCTAACCTGACATCTATAAAACTCCCATTAATATCTGATACAGATATCTATAAATAACTAAGATGAAACTTTAAGAGTACAGTCTAATTTTATATATCATTATATGGCATTTCAGAATGTAGAGTAGAAGGAAGTCCATAAAACATCATAAGACTTAAGATAAGTCACAAGGTGTGATGGCTAATGCCAGTAATGCCAGCAGTGGAGAGGGCAAGACTGAAAAGAACACAAGTTTATGGCTAGCCTGGGCTACATAGTGAATTTTGAGGTCAACCTGGGGTACGTAGGGCCTTTGTTTCAAAAAGCAAACAAAACAAATAGAAAACACACACACACACACACACACACACACACACACACACACACTTAGTGGCATGCTGTTTGCAAGGATGATTTCAAACAATAGTGAACGGTGATGAATTTATACAGTAAAATAATACTTAATTTCATCTCTTTACTACTTTCTGGCTTAGTCACAGAGAAAGTGTATAATACATACTTTTAATTTCTTATTTTTGAGAAAGAGTCTCTCTGGATATCCTGGAACTCACTATGTAGACCAAGCTAGCTTCAGATTCACAGAGATCCACCTCCCTCTGCCTCTCGAGTGCTGGGATTAAAGACATGTGCCACCATACCCAGTTTGTACAATTTATTTATAAAAGAAAGTCTAGGGCATGAATCTTAGCAAAGAAATTTCATTTTTCTGGATAGTATATTGTAACCCAAATGTATCATTTTATATTGGATATTTCATTTTAGGAATGAAAATCCAAACAAGGAGTATTTCCTGAAGGATTCTTCAATTCTGAAATGGTGGACTGAGAATTCTTTGGACAAGCTTTCTAACTGGAAAGGACAGGATAGGACAGGACAGGATAGGACAGAATTTGAAGCCCTTGGACTCTACAAGGGCTTTTTATGACAGTTTCTGCTCTGTTTAAAAATGTCTCTTATAGATCCAAGATATGGTTGCAGGTAGATTCTCTGCATACAGATTTTTTGACTATTCTTCACACTGGAATCTCTAGTGTGACATAATTTCATGCCATCAAGAATGACTTGCTAACAACAAACATGAGAACACTTACCTCTTTTCTGATTAACTTGATTCTTGACGTTTGAAGGGCATTTAAGATACAGTGTGCCAGGTGCGCTAGTGGCACTAATCTGTATTCCCAGCACTAGGAAGGCGAGACAGGAAAGTCTATTCTGAGTTTCTGGCTAGTCTGGGTTGCATGAAGTGCATGCCTACCTCAAAATACAAAAGCTAAAAAACAAAATAAAAAAGATACAGAACAGAAGTCTTGAGATTTGATTGCCTAGCTAAAGACTTTCTGCATGAGCAGAGCTGAAAAGGAAAATTGGTATAATACCCATCTCAATGTAAATAGGCTTCTATCTGTACTGTAGATGTGGGAATAAGGCTGGGTCTTATGTAACATTCATTCATCTAGAAAACAATCCCTCAAGACTAAACACTACACTAGGAAATTATAAACTAAGATCACTGATTCCCAAAGAGTGAACTCCCTCTGCATGAAGGAAAGCAAAGATCACCATCATGCCGATCATCAGGTATAGAAGTTTAAATGCTTCAACCCACTGTGTTTTGAGCTACACTTACTACCTGCCAGATCTAGTGAGGAAGACTCTAATACACACAAGGTATTCCATGGAAAGAGTTTATACATTACAGTTGTGCAGTAAGGGACAAAGAGACCTCACATTCATCATGAATGGTTCCTAGAGGCTAGGACAGATGCTGCCTGGATGCTGCCTGGGGCACAGCATCTCATCTGCATGTGTCTTACTTGCACTGTATGTGAGCAAAATCAGAAATCAGCCAGCATTGGCTTTTATACCCCAGAGGCAAAATGACAACTAAAGCTGTTAAGACTCTTGTCTCTATGGAGACTGAAGCCAAGCCTGGGCTTTTCCAGTCAGTTCTTCTTCATCCCATGATGTTGTAGCCTCTGTTTCATACTCTTGTTATCCTTGAGCATTACGAATGTGACAGGAATGTTCCAAAGTCACCTGGAGGGTAGTCTTCCAAAAATAAAACAACAAAATGGAAAGACATAGATCTTTTCCTCAAAGATTTAATCATCTATTGTCTGTTAATAAATGCCTTAAATATCTATTGCCTTTTGTAATACATCCCCATTTAGGCAAAAATTGAATATACAATGCAGATACAACCTCCAAAAGGTACATTAATTCCCAGACTTCTGAACATATAACTACTTCCCTCTATTTGATTGTGTGGATTGAAGATTAAAAACACTTTTGTTAGGGTGGCCTTGAGACTCTGGAAAACAAAATTACCATGATCTCCACTCACTAAAATGTAAAACTGTCAACAGAAAACAAGTAGAAACCAATCTCTTTGAGGTGGGGCTAAAATTACTGAAGCCTCTTCATTTAGACAGAAGTAAACAGACGGTCTATCATCCTGGATTCCCCTTTTCACTCTCCTTGGCTCTACAATAGCTGCTAAGCTGAGAAGCTATGCTAGAGGGAAAGAAATTTCTTCTCTGCTCTTCCTGCTTCCCCAAGCCCCTGCCTTTTTTGTACCAGAAGATCACAAATACGATCAACCCAAGGACAACAAAACATCTGAATTTATAGAACAGAAAATGAAATACATACTCTGTGTTATTTATCCTTGGACTGCCTCATTTTTCTTTGAAATAAATTGTATACAATCCTTACCTCTTTTCTCTTTGTGTAAGGAAGTTACACCATCAATGTATTATTGGTTTGAGATCCGAGGAATTCAGAAATTTAGTGGAATTTTTGCAGTCATCTGTTTGCATGCTTGAGGAAATGTTCAGCATCTGTAAACTTCAGGTTTCGCATCTGAAAAATATGGTGATATTTTACTTGCAAGGGTAATGGATAGAAACTCTGATGAGTAAGATGTGAGGCCTAAGAACCCCCTGTCCATCTCTAGCCTGTCTCGCTCCAGTTTACAAAGCTGCATTGTTTGTGGTTCCTTTACCGGCCCCATCACTTCTCAATCTTCAGTCTTTCTCAAAGAGTGCCACACATTTTTCATGGAGACAATGGAGCTGCTCTTATCACAAACACTGGCTCAACTGCCTTTCTCCCTTAGGACAAGATCTGGATGTTTAGAACTCCACAGGGCACAGGCCCTCTTAATTCCGTTTTTGTTGACTATACTAATGAAATATAAATCCCATCCTTAACATAACCCATGCTAATGGTCTTCTAGACCAGTTCTCCAGACTGAGATTCTTTAAGACAGTGAACTACCAGATGTTTTTGCTGACCCGATAGCTTGTAAGAATATATGGGCTAGGGCTCTTTTCCTTTTTTTCCCTTTTATTGAAAATAGTTTTTTTTCTCATATAATATATCCTGAATATACTCTCCTCTCCCTCTCTTCATCCCATTTCTTCCCCACTTCCTCTTCCATCCAGACCTAATCCCTTTCTGTCTCTCATTAGAAAACAGACTTCTAAGGGATAATATAAAATATAGTAAGATAGAACAAAACTAACACATCAGACTAGGACAAAAGAAACAAGGAAAAGAGCCCAAGAAAAAGCATAAGAAATGGATAGAGATACAGAGACACACACTCGGGAATACCATAAAAACATTAAACTAGAAGCCATAACATATATGCAAAGGACCTGTAAGAGAGAGAGAGAGAGAGAGAGAGAGAGAGAGAGAGAGAGAGAGAATGTAATAATTAAAAATTAAAAAATAAGACAAAATTAATAAAAACAGAAAAGCTCTGACAAGACACCTCCAGTGATGCCTTTGAGTTCATTTTCTGTTGGCCATCTACTGATGGGCATGCCTCCTACTCTTAAAAGTAATTTCCCCAGTAAGATGCCCTTGTAAAAAACTAAATTTCATTTGCAAGTAGTTATCAGTTGGAGATAGCTTCTGGGCTAGGGATGAGGGCTTGTGTCCACTACTCCTTTCAGTTCTAGGACCCCATCTGTTGCAGACCCATGAAAGCCCCATACATGCTGCCTCAGTCTCTGTGAGTTCATATGTGTGTTGATCCTGTTGATTTAGAGGCCTTGTTCTCCTGGTGTCCTCCATCCCCTCTGGCTATTACACTCTTTCTGCCTCCTCTTCCACAGGGTTCCCTGGTTTGATGGAGACATCCCATTTAGGGCTGAGAGTTCACACTCTGCATGTTGTCTGGCTATGGGTCTCTGTATTGGTTCCCATCTCCTGCAAGAAGAAGCTTCTCTGATGACCACTGAGCAAGGGACTGATCTATGAGTATAGCAGAATGTCATTAGGAATCATTTTATTACTGTTCTTTTAGTAGAACAGAAGCATTTAGTTTTATCTAGGTCCCTAGGATATCTAGTCTCAGGTACTTGGCCACCCAAGCAGTGCAGGGTATGGGTTCCATCTTGTTGAGTGGAATCCTTCAGTCAAATCTGACAAGGATTAGTTGCTTCCACAGGATATGTGATACCACTGCACTAGCGTATCTTGAAGGCAAGGCAGCACTGTAAACCAAAAGGTTTGTAGTTGTGTTGGTGTTTACATTTCTCCTTTGGTAGTGTATGGAGTTCCTCTCTGTACCAAAGATGCTAGCATGTTGTGGTGAAGGCTCTATTCAGGCACTAACTCAACTTCTCTATGTTCGATGAGTTGTGTGGGTGTTGCCTTCAGCAACAGAGCCTTGAGGTCAGTTTGTGGAGGGGGAGGGTCAATAAGCATGCCTCACAGGTACTCAGAAGTGTCTCTAAAATATCCATCCTCCTGTTTATAATTGTGATGCAAGCTCCAGCCTGTGTAACTGCAAGATAGCCAGTACTCCTTGTGAAGAGCCACTATGTCCTCCCAGTGGTTCTTTTTTATTTGGGGGTGAACGCACATGTATGCACAAGTGTCAGTGTCTGTGAAAAGGCCAGCCATCAATGTTGTTGTCATCCTCCATCAATCTCCACCTTGTTTGCTGAGACAAGGTCTCTTACAGAACTGAGAGTTTACCATTTTGGTTAGACTGGCTGATGAGTGAACCCTTTCCAACCATCTTTCTCAGCTCCCCTCTGGAACAGCTCTGGGAGGTAGGGTTACAGGCTTGCATCACTACTGCCAGCTTTTATATGCCTACTGGGAATCTGAACTCAGGACCTTGTGCTTCTGTGTCAGGTACTTTACTTAGCAAGCCATCCCCTTGGCCCTCATTCTTAGTTGCTCCACAGTCACACTGGTTTTGTGTCACAGTTCTAGGATCCTTGCCTCATTGCATCAGAGACCTTCATGTTGACATATCTTTTTGTCTTCTCTCCCTTTGGCCAGAAGCTTTTCTGTATGCACTCCAAAACACAAGCAATATTGCTGGGGATGTCTTTCTGTATGCTGTGAATGTGTTGCTCTGATTGATTGATAAATAAAATGCTGATTGGCCAGTAGCCAGGCAAGAAGTATAGTGTAGGCAGGATAAGGAGAGAGGAGAATTCTGGGAAGTAGAAGACTGAGAGAGGAGAGACACTGCCAGCTGCCACCATGAGAAGCAAGATGTAAGGATACCAGTAAGGTGGTATAGATTTGTAGAAATGGGATATTTAAGGTGTAAGATCTAGCTAGCAAGAAACCTGAGCCATTAGGCCATACAGTTTTAATTAATATAAGCCTCTGTGTGTTTACTTGGGTCTGAGCAGCTGCGGGCCTGAGAGGCTGTGGGCCTGAACGGACTGGAGTAAACTCCAACTACACAATTTGAGCTCCCTGTGTCTAATCCCACAAAGACTTAGGCATATCAGAGAAGACTCTGAACACTGATCATGGGGATGAAGATTTGGTGTTGGACAACACGGCTCTGAGAGTCCAGTCACTGTCCCCTTCACAGAAAACAATGCAATGCCTTTCCTGCCTCAAGCCAACAGGAAATATTTCTGTGGCTCACATGCTTCTTCTGGATCAGGGCCTTCTTCTTTCAGCACTCCCACTCTCTGTCCAAGATATTAATGGCAATCCCACAGTTCTTGATGAAGAAAGTAACAATTCAGCAATCATATATTCAGGAATTCCCATAGCAGCTTGCTCTTTGTCTTCTGTTTCAATATTCTTTCGGCTTCACTGTATTTTTGCCTTAATACATAAGTAGACTGTATTGTCCATGCTTTAAAAAATAAGAAATGGCCGGGCGTTGGTGGCGCACGCCTTTAATCCCAGCACTTGGGAGGCAGAGGCAGGCGGATCTCTGTGAGTTCGAGGCCAGCCTGGGCTACCAAGTGAGCTCCAGGAAAGGCGCAAAGCTACACAGAGAAACCTGTCTTGAAAAACCAAAAAAATAAATAAATAAATAAAATAAAAAAAATAAAAAATAAGAAATGAGAAAATATCAGCCTGATGCTACATCACTACATAGCTGCCTGTCTACCATACACCTTTTACAGCCAACCTGTAAACATCAATGTTCTGATCACATTTGCTGGCTTCCCTCATTCTTTCTGAAAGTCTTGAATCTATGTCATTCAGTCTTTGGGTCTCTAATTCACTGCCTCAGCTCTTGCCAAAGTAACCATTGAATTCTATAGGGTCAAATCTTAATTTTGTTTTGCTGGCCCATCTGTGTAGCCCTGGGGACCATGGCACTTTCTATTTGAAAAGCTCACTTCCCTGGCTCTGAGTCACCAAGCAACCTCTTTGGTTTTGTTTCCTGTGGTGGTTTGAATAGGTATTGCCCCATAGACTCATGTTTTAGATGCTTGACCCATAGGGAATGGCACTATTAGGAGGTGTGGCCTCTTTGGAGTGGGTGTGGCTTCACTGGAGTAGGTGTGGCCTTGTTTGAGGAAGTGTGGGTGGGCTTTAAGGTCTTCTATGCTCCAGGTAGGCCTAGTGTGGCAGTCTCTTTCTGTTGTCTATGGTAGAACTCTCAGTTCCTTTTCCAGCACCATATCTGTCTGCACACCACCATGTCCTGCCTTGATGGTAATGGACTAAACCTCTGAAACTGTAAGCCAGCCCCAATTAAATGGTTTCCTTTATAATAGCTGTTGTGATCATGGTGTTATCTTTACAGCAACAAAACCCTAACTAAGCCTGGCCTGGCATCTAGTGGCACACGCCTTTAATCTCAACAATTGGGAGGCAGAGGCAATAGGATCTCTGAGTTTGAAGCCAGCCTGGTCTACAGAGCAAGTTCCAGGACAGCCAGGGCTACACAAAGAAACTTGAAAAACCAGAACAAACAAAAAACAAAAACAAACAAACAACAACAACCAAACAAACGAACCCTAAGACACTCCCCTTTCTAGTAGCTTCTTCCCCCTTGTCCCTTCTCCTGATTCTTAAAACCCCAGAGTGTCAGTGCTCCCCTAGCAACCTGCTTTTCTACCAGTATTCATTCCCCAAGTAATTCCACCCTCCTTCGTGGTTGTAGATAACATTCAGATGCCAATGCAACCTGAACTTATGTCTCTACCTAGACATAAAAAGAAATGCCTTTTAAGGAAATCAAGCTAACATTTGTCAACATCAGCTGCTGATAGACCCCAAGCCTGCTCTTTCCCTAGCCTGATAACTCCCCAACTCCTTAGAACAACTTGATTAGTTTTGCAGAAATATCCTACCTTTTTGTTTGGGTATTGGAACTCTGTATTATATACTAGGATTTGGAGGCTGAGAAGAATTAATTCATTTTAACATCCTTGATTTGTAAGTATTACAGTTAGAACTTAATAGGATTGAAGTTCAAGGGGATCCAAGCAGAAATAATTTTTTTAAGAGTAATTCAAATATACTTAGATCACAAAGCGTTTGAGGTAAATAAAGTAAATGTTTTTAAACGATGATTGGATAAGGTCTAAGTGAAAGCTCAAAATTTGGATAATAAAAGAGGTTATAATAATATATTTCACAATTTTGAAGTGTCAGTAAATGTTCCTAATGGGCAGAGGTCCTCTTTAGGCATGCCCAGATTGAGAGTCTGACTTGACCCCAAACTCAGGGTAAATTATTCTCTCAGGTATGAGCTCAGTTATTAATTTTTTAAAAGGCAGTCACTATATAAGCTGGGTATATAACTCAGAGGAAGGATACCTACTTAGCATGCACAAGATCTGACATTTGATTCACAGCATTGCAGAAGGAAAAAAAGAACAGCAATTATTGTAATCTCCCACATAAAACACTGCCAAACATTTGTTGTTGAAGTTTATTACATGTCTGCAAAAAGCTGGAGCTATTTGGCATTGCCAAGTAAAAACACATTTTTTAATTTGTTCGTTAAGCAGCTGCTTCTGAATAATAGTTTATTTGAGGTGATTAATCACTTGAGACCAGCCTGCAGACACAGGGCACTGCATTATAAATCACATCTTATTTTCATTCATAGGGAATAGAGTGATATTCATTTTTTGGACATGATTTATCATTTGTAGGTTGTATCTGCTATCTCTGTGGGCTGGGAAAATGGATGGCTCATCTTATTAAAAGTCTTCAACTTTTGCTATAATATTTTCTGCATATCCAGAGAAAAACCATGATCAAGACCATTGGTTCCAGTATTAAGGTGTACTGGATGGAAAGAGTGTTGTAAATGGTTTCTTCACTATCAGATAAGTGAAATGTGGGCCAGCATCTAGGCTTTCCAAACCATTTTGTGTGGGCATCTTTTGAACTGTTATTTGTTTAAGGAGACCTACTTAGTATTTATATGTACTCTGTCTTCTTTAAGATGTACAGGAAGCACTATTGGTGTCATGCCTTGGGATGACTTCCTTTCCCTTTGGCTATAATTCCTCCCAGCTCTTGGTGATGTGTAATCTCAAAGTGAAAGTAGTGGGTGCTATTTCATAAAATTTCATTTACCAAGTGATATGTTCCTCTGTCTCTACCCTGCCAATGTAAAATTTAGCCAGTAGGGCCATTGTCATTAAGAGAGATATCAGTAGACAATCTGGTGATGTTGGTAAGGTACTTACTGTAATAATGGCATTATTCACATAAAGCAAGAAGGAAAGTTAACAAGAACCAATACTCTCATATCCCTGTTAGCTCTCCTGACTAGAGGGGCAGGAAACTATGATCTTTATATGGTCTTTGGACTATTTTCCTAAAGTCTTTAGATTATATATCTTTTGCATGACTTTCTTAGAATATGGGTAGAGTATAGGACGTCGCAATCAAATTTACATTGTGACCCTAGCTCTACAATTACTAACTGTGTGTCTGGATATTTAACTCCCATGCATTGCAGATTTCTAGTGTGTACAGTATAGGGAATCATACTCTTCTATAGGCCTTGCCCAAGGGTTGAATGAACCCTGGCAGAGTGGGAAATTCTCATAACTGGTAATTATTTCTGGTATTGTTCATAAGAGTAAGTTAATAAATTAATCTGTCTGAGTCTCAGGCTTCTTATAGTTAGTTACATTACAAGTGTAACTATATGTTGCTAATGTTGTCAATCATTATGTTTCATCTACCAATCTGAGTCTATAGAATTTACCTAACAAATGTCGGGTTCTTTTTGGGGGGGGGGGTTCAAGACAGGGTTTCTCTGTTTAGTCCTTGCTGTCCTGGAACTCACTTGGTAGACCAGGCTGGCCTCAAGCTCAGAGATCCGCCTGCCTCTGCTCCCGAGTGCTGGGATAAAAGGCTACATCACTGCCTGGTGCGGTTTTAAAGGACCTTTCAGAGCTGTACTGGTAGCAAGCAATCAGGCAGTACAGCTAACAGCACAGGCGACCTGCATTCAAATCCTAACTCTGCTGTTTTCTACTTTTGTGACCTTGTGACCTTGAAATCGAGAAGTCATGTAACGTTTGTGTATTTCATGTTCTTATCTATAAAATCAAGGTGATATAGTCCTGGTCTGTTAGAATTGCTTTGAGAACGAAACAACAAACAAACAAACAAACAAGCTTTATGAAATGTGCTTCCAAAAGTCCCTAGCACATAACAGTTCTCAGTAATCATTTACTATCCTTATTCCTGAAAGAAGGCTCCAATCTCAACTTTTAATTTGCACATACACACACACATAAAGACACACATAGACACACACATATGCACATACACAGACATACATATACATATACACACACACATGAATACATGATTCATGCTTTCACTTACTCATATATGATCACTTCTACCATGAGAGTCTCAGGCTGGACAAGAACACATGATGGTTTACTAGATATTGAAGTTAGCTGAGAAATTAGTTATTAGTTAACTAAATATTACTTTGTAATTATGTTTTACTGTGTGTAAAGTGGACTTTATCTAATAGAGAAAATTATTTCCCCTATTATAGAACTGAAGAATATTATGTTGAAGATACTCCAATTTATGGTAACTTAGATAATATAATCCCAGGTAAGTTTTATTTTTCCATAACTAGACGTCAACAATTTGAGGTATCCCATTTCTAAAACCATCACTGTTAGGCATTCTAGAAGCCATAAGTTATATAGAGTATATTGCATAGGATATGTTTGCAAGGGCCACACTGTAAATTGCACTGTGATAGTCAGTGCAAGCCAGCAGCTCCTGTTTTTCTGTGTGCTTCATTTCACACTGGTAGCAACAACAATACATCACCACTAGAATAGCAATAGAAGGTTCTAGTCCCGTGAATTTTGACACACAGAGAATTCTGTGAAATGAAGCCACAGAACAGAATATGATCCACAGAAACAGTATTTTGTGATCCATAAAGAACAGAATGTGATCCACGGAAACAGTATCTTGTGATCTGTGTATAGAAGCCTGTGTACAGTTAATGGCCAAAACCATGAACACTGTCTCTGGTTTCCTGTGTTATAGCCTGTTCTCTTTAAGTGGAGAACCTGGGGCTGGATTGATAGCAGCTGGGGAGAAAGCAGAACCAAGTCATCCCACTAAGTGGTTTGTGCTTTTATTCTTCTACAAGTGCTCTTCACTTGAACCTTCTCTCAAAACAAAACACTCTCAAGTGCTCAGAGCAAGCAGCTGTGATCTGATCCCATGGCTGACGAGAGAAGCTGCTACCCTGCTATGGGCCTTCCCTCTGCTCATGAGCAGAGTCTCTAAGTTTTTTCTACTTGCAGATCTCTGTCTCAAATACAAAGGTTTTCTGTGTTCTAAAAATACCATAATTTCTATGTATCCAAACCAATATAGAATTATAAAGTTAGAGATATGGGAATTTTATAATGATTCAAAAATTTAACTGTCTTTCTTCCCATTATATCCTCTAATTTCTACACTGTAACAAACCAGAAATATCATATTAAAATAATGTTCTTTCTGCTTTATGTTGCAGAATTATGATCTCATCCTTCATATTTAAGTTCCTATAAATTCTGATGGCCCAGAGACCATCAGATCTGTACTTTCCAAACCAAAATATGCCAGGGGTTTATTTCCAGATGCTGACCTCACATGCTCTGGATTGGGTTTAGAAATCTGCTAGTAAGGCTGGGCCATGGTGGCGCACACCTTTAATTACAACACTCAGGGGGCAGAGCCAGGAGGACCTCTGTGAGTTCGAGGCCAGCCTTGTCTACAGAGCGAGATCCAGGACAGGCACCAAAACTACACAGAGAAGCCTTGTCTCGGAAAAAAAAAAAAAAAGAAATCTGCTAACAAGCAAATACAAGATTCTGTTGCTAGTTTCCCATGGACCATGATTTGAGAAACACCACTCTAGGCTGTTTTCCCATGTTGTTTTTTAGAGAGGGTAGAAAGATTATTGGGTACCTTTTGGTATAATAAATATATCTTCCTCTCTGAGGTCAAATTGATGCATTGTACATTTTGGCTGGGTAACTAGCCACTCTAAGTAGGTATGTATAGGGATGTATTTGGGAGAATAAAGATACAGAATAGGATGGTTCACTAGCATGAAGGATGTAGTGAGTACAACTCTGTTGACTTTTAGACACTGCCCAAAAGTTGTAGATCCTTCGAATGGCATTGAACAATCTTGAGGATTTGAAACAGTCCTGTCTAACTGAGATGCTTCTGATTGGCGGGACACAAATCAGAATCTAAGCCATTTTGTTCAAAATTAGAATGAGGCACTTTAAATGTTTCTGGATAAAGCATATTATTCATAGAATTAATTACAAAACTGTAATCGTTGATGGACTTTGCAAGCAGATGGACTTTATGCTAGGGTGTACCACGTGCAGCCACACTCATGTAGTAGATAACACAGGCAACCCTTTAACTCCATTGGATCTCCAGATCATTTTAAACAGTAGTTCAGATGAGACTTCCACATGCTGTTGTGGTACAGAAAATCCTTATGATACAGTCTCCATCTTGAGCTTATCATCTGTCAGTAATATTGTGGACAAGAGACTTCTCTGTCTGATCTGCCGGTAACAGTTTGTGCTTTCATTACTTCTTTGCACGTTCATCTGAAAGACTACTTAAATAATTCTTGAGGCTGTGTATTCTTAGCTAAATATTGTTTGGATCACACATTTTATTTATACCAGCAATTTTCATTTTTCCACGGAAATCTCCATCACCTCTACTCCCAAGAAGCAATGGATGAGGACTGCTATGAGCAAATGAAAGCTCGACCACAAAGGTCGGCAAGTGATACGCAAGAAGCCACCACATCTGGACAGGTAACGTTTTCTGTATGAATTAAGTCTAGTCTAGTTCAAAGCACCTGGACATGTTTCAAGAGCACAAAGTGTGTTTTCTGGTATACATTTGGAGCAGTCTGTTAAAAATTTTGCAGCATGAATCACATGTCAAGCTCTGAGACTTGAGCTCTACAGGGAAATACAGAAGCAAGAGCAAAGCTCAGACAACACCAGAAGATTCAAAATTAGGTGTAGTTCAAAGAACAATAGGCCCTGTCTTTGCATACATGCATATATATAATATATGTGTGTGTGTGTGTGTGTGTGTGTGTGTGTGTGTGTGTGTGTGTGTGTATGTGTGGTGTATGTGTATGTGTGTGTGTGTGTGGTGTGTGTGTGTGTGTGTGTGTGCAGCAAGGAATTTGCATAATGCTCTGAAAGCATCCAAACATTCAAGTATTATTCTTTCTTCTCTAAAATCTTTTCTCTTATATCCCCTCACTACTGCCTAGACTAGTCATGGGCGATTGTGACAGCAATTGTGACAGCTTTGCTTCATGTGCCCCATTTGCAGTCTCTGCTTAGAGTCCCATGAAGGAGGCAGCATTAAAATTCCTATTTTTAAAACTTGCAAAGAAAGAAAAGCTTGTCCTAGAGCACCCAGATACTGTGTGAGGAAACAGAATCCAAAGGCAGATTCATCGTGCATACAATATTCTTGTTCTAAAATAGGTCACAGTTTGGAAATTTCCTATTGTGGTAGAATTTTTCTCCTTTTCGCTACAAGACTTTTATAAGAAATCAGACTTCTTAACAATTCTATTAAGAAATCAGGATGTAGTGATATTTGAGAAAAAAGCCACCACATATGCAATCTGACATTTGGTTAATTATAAAATATGCTTTTAGGGGCTGGAGAAATGGCTCAGTGCAAGAGGGCTTGTTTTACATAAGACTGGGGTTCAGTTCTTAGAACCCACACTGAACAGCCCACAATCACTGCTAACTCAAGCTCCAGGGGATCTGACATCCTCTCTGCCCTCTGCAGGCACACACACACACACGCGCGCACACACACACACACACACACACACACAGGGAGAGGGGGGTGGTATGTACATATATACACACATATACACATAAACACAAATCTTTAAAGTGCACTTTTATTTTTTTTAAAGTAGGAAAAGCTACATGACATGATATTTCCTGTTAAACTCATGAT